>PVKZ01004942.1:0-54183 GCA_004027375.1 Macroglossus sobrinus | reverse complement strand
CTGTGGTTTTGTGGCTGATTCGTCCTTTCCTTATCTTTACACGACCGAATGTGCTTCCTTCCCTTTGCGAAGTGACATCAGCGCAGCCGCTCTGGGTCCCCTCCGCTCTGCTTCCTAGGGAACAAAAGGCCCGGGGAGGACAGCGTTGTCCCCCGACCGATGCCTGGGCTTCTGGAACGGCATCTTTACAAAAACGTGTTCCTTTCCAGCGGGAGTTTTGTTCTGAATGTTTAAGGCTCACTCACGCTCTAAGCAGAACACAGTCAATATGACAGAGGCTTCCCTTCTCCTCTCCCCTGCATTCGCCCTGATAAGCCGCCGCCCCCCGCTTTCCCCCGGGCTCCCGGCTGCGACTTCACTCTGCTGCGCCCCCCGCCCCCCAAGCTCGTCCGAGCCGTTTCTCTCCCCCTTCCGATGGCCCTGCTGCCTCCCTTGTCGCGTACACTGTCTGGACTTCACGGGAGCTCGCAGTTCCCAGGCGTTGCGCTCTGGGCAGCCTGGGCTCCGGCCACCGCCGAGCGTGCGGGAAGCCGCCGTGTGAGTGAGGAGCAGGGTACGGATGGCCACAGCGGCGGCGCGAGGCCGTGTGAGCGCCCCACGGAGGCTGGGCGTGTGCGTCTCCACCGCCCAGCAGGGATCCCGCTGGTGAGACACCGAGAGAGACCCGTGCGTGTGTGTGTGTGTGTATGTGTGTGTGTATGCGTGTGTGTGTGCACGCACGTGTGTGTGTGTGTGCGTGTGCGTGTGTATGTGCGTGTGTGTGTGCACGCACGTGCGTGTGTGTGTGTGCGCGCGTGCGTGTGTGTGTGTGCGCGCGTGCGTGTGTGTGTGTGTGCGCGCGTGCGTGTGTGTGTGCGTGTGTGTGCATGCGCGCATGCGCAGAGCCGTGCATGGGTTCCCCAGAGATTCTGCCACACCCAGCAGGGACGAAAGTGACCACAGTGTCTGCCCAGGGGACGGGCCAGCGGTCCACCCGGTCACGTGACGCAGTCCTGCCCAGCACACCGGGCTGGAGCCGCCTGTGTCCGTCAGCGAGCACGCCTGCACAAACGGGGCGTCACGGGCCAGCGGGAGACTTCAGACTAGTAGAGAAAACGCAGTGTTGCCTGTGGACATTTTGGAACTAAAAATAATAATAATAATAATAATAATAATAATAATAATAATACAGACACGTTTATTGGCATGTGGCTCATAAAACTTTAAAGACACGAGAGGAACTAGTACATGCCGACCCCAGAAAAGTTCTGGGGGTGAAAGCAGCTAAGTAAGGAGATCAGAGAGGTCTTGGCTGAACCTGTCACTCGTACATTACGTGTAAAAAGAGAGAGGTTTATCTTCAGCTGATCGGTGAGATGTTATCATCCGCTGAGTCCGGCTTTGGAGCGCACGGGTGTCGTAATAATGCGTGAATGTTTCTGTGGCAGGAATATTTAATAATTAAAGATCTTAACTTATAAAGACAGAAGGGGATTCTCCCCGCCTGCCACATCCCGGTCTCTGCTGCGGGCTCGTGCGGTGCCCCATGCCCCCGGAGCTCGGGACAGAACCCTCCACTTCCGAGCGAGGGACGGAGTCACCCCTAGATGAGACGGTCCCCTGCTGGAGTTTACATTCTCGGTAAATCACAGGGTTTTCTGGCGCAATCTGAGGCAGGGCCTGACCGGGGGGACGTGTCGGGTGCCGGTTTGGAGCCACGTGAGATGGCGTCACAGTTCTGAAGTCCGCATGAGGCGGACCCCCGTGACCCCATGAGCAGGCAGGACCAAAGCGGGGACAAGCCGTCCTAGCAGGCTGCCTCGCCCGCCCGGACCCCTGGATTTGAGCGCCATCATCCTTCTGTCAGGCACAGTGGGTGGAAAGGCAGTTGCGTCCTCTGTCCCACCTTCCAGCTCTCACCCTGGACCCACGGGGGGCGTGAGACCAAGGAGGCAGCAGCGAAACGGGGCCACAGTGGACTGACCGGTTCGGGGTGTGGGGCAGCTGGGGTGTGGAGGGGACGTGACGCGGAGACCTCCTGCGTGGGCGGCGGGTCAGACGGAGGAGCCGGGCACACGGGGGCCTCTCTGGGGAACGTCTGGGCCCCGATCGAGAAACCCGTTGGGCCCCACCCACGAAGCCGGCAATGTCGAGGACACGGTGGGCTCCGTCGGCCCGGAGCCCCGGGAGGAGACGGAGGCTCCAGAGTCATCGGCTTCTCACACAGCGGCAAAGTGCCCGCCCGGCTACTGTAACGAATTCCGCGGCGCATTCCGCAGCGTGATTGGGATAGCTGAAAATTGATGGGGACTTATTCATCGGGACGTTTGTCTTGAAAATTTGTTGACAACACAATTGCTGAGAAATGAATTGACCGCTCGTGACAAGCAGCGATGGCTCGTTGCATCCAACTTTCCCGAAAAGATAAAGGAAGTTCGATAGTCTCAGCTTTGGCTTTCTTTGCAAAAAAAAAAAATAATTATTATTTTTGGACGTCGCAGTTTTGAGTTAGCAATAAAATCCGATGCTTTGGCTTCGTAAATCAAACAAGGACACAGTGGTTAAGCAGCCTGTATCGTATTAATTAAGCTCCGAAGCGAGGCAGGCATGGCGGCCGTTTATAACAGGGCATCGCAGAAGGCACTAATCAATGGGAAAAGCAGCTAATGAACAAGCCACCAGCCGGCATTTCGAGCAGAAGTTGGCGACTTTCAGCTTAATTAAACCGTGCAGGTGTCAGTGACAATGTGAAAACATCTTTAATCTGTTTGCGTCTGAATTCCCCCAGACCGTGTTCACATCCGGACGTGCCGAAAGCCCCTCTTAACTCAGGTGTCGAGACTTCTCTTGGATTGAGACAAAAGAATGAAGTTTGTGAACTGTTCAGCCTCAGAACGATAAACTTAGAGAGCTAAGTCCCACCGAAAGGAAGTAATTTTAAAGAAACTAGCTGAAAAAAAGAAAGAAAAACAAGTGAATCCTTAAGCAGCTTTCTTAAAGCGTAATTTACAGACCGTATCTTAAGTGTAAGATTGAATGATTATTGGTGAAGGTATAGACGTGTACAGTCATCACCAGAATAAAAATTAGGGCTCGTGAAATTTTGAAGTGTGGACAGCTTGCCCCATGAGGGTGTCACCTGAGCCCGCGGGGAGGCCGGGACGGAGCCAGCCTTTAGAAAGGGCCTAAAAGGGACAATTATGTGACACGGAAACAACCGGGGGTGGGGCAGACGGCTTCAGACGAGCAGCTCGAGGAAGTGACAAAGGCCGCTCGCTGTGGGGGACACGTCTGCAGCGGCCGAGTGCACCTCTCGTCCGTTTCTGTCCTGCCGTCGAGTCTTGCAAGGCTGCGTGCCGCAGGCGGCGTGTGGCCGCCGGGCCGCCGTGGGCAGGAGAAGCTTCTGGCTGAGCGGATGAGGAGGGGGCGGGGCCGGCCGAGGGCCTCCCGGGGACCAGTCGGGGCATCTCATGTAGCTCCCCGTCTTCGGAGAGAAGGCGTTTGCTTGGGCTGGTGGGGAATACGGGGGAGCGAGCCCTTCTCCCTGGTGCTGCGTCTTTCTAGGGGTCGGACGTGGGACAGCACAGCGCGGACGGCCTGCTGGGCGCCCCCGCCCACCCCTCCCCTGCCCGCGGGGCCCCGCAGAGCGCGCGGCCCCTTCACTTGACTCCAAGCAGTCAGGGTGGCATTCGGCTGAACAGGACACGCTTCCCACAGCAGAACCTCTTAGCGGCAGAATCGAGGTGGGGGGCTGTGATGTCACGGGTTCTAGACTTAGATTGTCATGAACCCTAATACACGGATACCTGCCCCAAATTCAAAGCCACGTTCTCCATTACCTGAGAAGCTCCGCGACAGTTACATGCGGGAGAAATACAGCCTGATTCCCATTCCTCGATCCTAATATAACTCCGCGAACGACTGGCCTCCCTCCAATTTTCTGAATCCCCGGGGACCGGGAGAGAGAACGCGTCCCTCGCCGAGGACACATGTGGAGAGAGACTCTTAAAAAAATAATAAAGTGCCACGTCCAGAACAGAGAGCACAGCCTCGGTCTCGGGAAGGAGATCCCGGCGCGGGAAGGGTCTCAGCCCGAGGCTCTGAGTCCCACCGGGGGAGTGGGGACATCGGACTCCAGGAGAGGTCACACGCTCTAGGACAGGGCGTTCACGGGGGCAGGGACGCTGAGCAGGGCGCCCGGGACTGTGACTGTGGGACACGCCCCTCCCTCCCCTGCACCCCCGACCGCAGGAGCCCCGTGTCCGCCTCGGCCTCGCCATCGCCAGGCCCCGCCCTTCATCATCTGCGCTGTGCTCACCGGGGCGGGAGATGGGGGTTTCCCGTGCGTTACCGCTGTCCCCGGCACTGGCCCGGCCACTGGGAGGCACGGCTCCGGGGACCACAGGCGGCTCGTCCCCCCGAATCTGATCTTGGGCCAAAAAAAAGTGTCTTTCAGAGGCGTGATGCGTGAGTATTTTCTGCTGCAGACAGAACGAGGCGGGTTATCTGATGTGGCTTTCTGCCATCTCAGTGACTCCCGAGAGCTTTCCAGTTCCTCTGATCGCCGTCGGGAGGTGATGATGAAGTAGGATTTCTCCCCCACCCCTGTCGCCTTTATCAGTGTCCGTGAGAGGACAGCAAGGCTCTCCACGCTCCCAGACGGGAGAGGAGATCAGATTCGCATTTTGAGAAATCAGCCCAGCACCCTCCAGCCTCTGCCCCGCGTCTGATTTGCGGGGAGCAGTGAGTGCCGTATTACAAGGATCCGGACCTGTGATCCTCTAGAACTGGATGAGCCAAAACGTTTTATATTTATTACAAAAAAAATCACAGACTAGTTTTTCTAAGTATGGATCATTTGGAACCTGGCAAAGCCAAAATGTTCTTTAAAAAGCTACGATATAATTTTTCTGAGATCATCTTCTCCAGTTGTGTAGCAGATAGAGCTGGGTGACTGACACGATACAGGGAGAATCCAGCTCCTGCTACTGCAGAGTCATTGAAATTCAGGCCGTTATCAGGGGCCACAGTGAACTCGCATCTTAAGAAAGGTAAGCAGCATAGACACCTCTTACAGGCTGGTCAGCGTAATCCCCGATGGAAGCTTAAAACCCTGATGGGACCTGCGTTTGGAGGTGGGGTCTTCAGAGAGGTTAGGTTAAGGTTCAATGAGGTCACGGGCAGATCCCTAACCCGACAGGACGGGCGTCCTTATGAGGACACGATGGACACACAGAGGAACAGCCAGGTGGGGGGACACAGAGCACAGGGCAGCTGTCAGCAAGCCGGGGAGAGGGCGCTCAGCGGAACCCCGCCTGTGAGAACCTCGGCCTCACACTTCCAGCCTCGTGAACGTGCGGAGAACACGTCCACTGTTCGAGGCACGCGCTCGCCGGCATTTCTCTGTGGCGTCGCTAACCGCCTGATACAGTATCTGACTTTAAAATGCATTGTACTGAATTCATACAGCACAGTAAGCCAGAAAAAAGAACGTCATTAAGAAGATTATAAGGAAGGGAAAATGGGTTGACAGTATTTATCGAGATGAAGCCACGTGTGAGTGGCCCCAGGAAATTCAGACCCGGGGGACTCACGGGTCAGCTGTATGTCACCGCCCCTAAGGACGGTTTGGTCAGCACCGGGCCCCCCACGCAGGACGGGGGGCCCCACCATCGTCACGGGCCAGGTCTGTGGAAAGAAGGGGGGATCTGTGTTCGGGGGGCTCCCCACTGATGGGGGCCGTGCCTGGGGCCGTGGCAGCAGTGTCGGCAGGCGGCGTCCCCAGCACTGAGCGGGGCCCCTGCCTCGGCACCGAGCGCCCCGTCCCCGCAGCCACGGCCGTGGTCCTGCCCACCCGGCTCGGGGAACTCCGCGGTCAGCTCTGGGCTGAGCGCCTGCCACCCGGTCGGAGGACACAGGTCCACAGCACGACCCAGACGCCCATGAAGGCCACCACCACGGCACTAGCGAAGGCTGCCCGTGACCCTGTGGGGCCGGCCCGTCCCGTCCCGTGCTGCTACATCATCCTTTCCTCTACCGGGGGCAGGGGAACTAGAGCCTTGGACCCCTTCGGGCCCTCTCCCCGCTTTTGTCAATAAAGTTTTATTAGAACACAGCCCCACACATCGTCGAATGCCCCTGTGACTGTCACGCCACAGTGGCGGAACCGAGGCTTTGCGAGAGCGTCAGAGACCACAGCAGCCACCCGTGTTCATCTCTGTACGTCTGTGTTTTACTGAAACGTTTACCTGCCTAAAACTATTTGCTTCAAGGAAAAAGTTTGCTGACTCTTGACCTCTAACCTTAGAGCCCCAATCTAGTCCTGCACCCTATGAGCGTGTAACTCATAACCGATGCTGGGACACTGTACCTTAGTATTATTAAATCTTATTCAGCGCATCTTCCTAGGAATGTGTGTGTGTGTGTGTGTGTGTGTGTGTGTGTGTGTGTGTCTATTATGACTACAAGCCGTGCACTTCATCGAATCTTAGGGTCCCTCAGATTTATTGAGGAGCATCCATCTTTCAAACACCGTGTAGAAGTTGAAATGTTTATCGTACAGGAATTGCATTCACGCCGCCGAAGATCCGGCTGGGTGTAGGCGCAGCCATCCCCTGCGGTGCACCGAATGAGTTTTCAAGTTCGTTGAGGTGCAGCATGTCTTCCTCCCGTCTCACCCACCCCTCACGCATTGACCGGTCACAGAGGCGTCTCTTTGCATCCCCGTGAGATCGCGTCTGCGCGGGCTGATGTGGGAGTCCGTGATCACCGGGTGGAGTTCCTCGTCCCTTCTCCAGGAATTCATGAAGTCTCGACGGCGTTTTCTGAGTGTTAAGGGCTACGTGCAGCGTTCGATGCTTTATTTCTGTTTCGTATTGCCGACGACGGCCGGGAAGGCAAGGTGGCCGAGGTCAGGACACTCGCTTGGGGGAGAGGAGAGAAAGGCAAGCAGTCACTCTGAGTGCGAAACCCGCTCTGTGTGATGCGTTATTGTTCTAAAGACCTACTGTCAAAAGACTTCAGTTTTGATGTGATAGCAAAATGCGGTGAGCGGAATGCTTTTGTCGGGGGGGACCCTACAAATGCAGCCACCCCCAGAGATGAGCTGGGCGTTCATAGGCGTGAGGAGGGGGCAGAAAGGACCCCAAAACAACACACGACCCGGCGACAACCAGCGACGCCCCGGCATCACCGCGTGCGGTTGAAGCCCCGTCCGTCACTCATGCGGCCCCCGAGAGGGGTCCCTCGTCTTCGCCGCCGGCTCCGTCAGGGGTTTCTGTGTCGCGATCATCGTTTAGACCGCGTGACGAGCACTGTACTCCGGGACCCGTCTACACGTGGTTTAATGTGTGTCATTGTTGCATCTGAGGTCAGGTGGAGATACTCAACACGGTTCTGACCGAGGCTCTGGGAATCAGGAGCCTGCGCTGAGTTTAAGATCCTGTTCCCTCTGGTCCCGCCGCCTGCGTGTCCCTCCGTCCCCAGCTGTGGCCCCAGGGGCCAGGGACCGGGTCTGGAGAGCTGGCTCACGGCCCCCGTGCGGGTCAGCCGCGCTCCGCACGCCGTGTGCCTGCGTCGTAGTCAGAGTCTCGCTTCTAACGACAGGGACGAGACAGGACGGCTTATCAGCGGCACCTTTGGCAAAGGGCCGTGGGGGAGGGGGGACTGACATCTCACCTCTCCGTGTGTCCGCTGCTTCTGAACGTCCCCAGGACGCAGAGACAAACCGCTGTTGTCATCAGAGGAAGTACTGTCCTTATCCTCGGGGGCCACTCCCCCAGAATCATGCTGAATGTGACCTTGAGAGGCCTCTGGAGGTCAAGGCTTACTCTGAGGGCTTCCGGTTCTTAGCCTTCTTCTTGTGCTCGCTGTAGCCCAGCGGTCCCCAGCCTTTGTGGCACCGGGGCCCGCGGCTCCTGTGAGCATCTAAAGCCTGATGCTCTGAGGCGGAGCTGAGGCGGGGACACTGGCGCTGGGGAGAGGCTGCAGATACGGATGGAGCTTCGCTCGCTCGCCCACCGCTCACCTCCTGCTGTGCGGCCCGGTTCCTGACAGGCCAGGGACAGGTGCTGGTACGTGGCCCAGGGGTCAGGCACCCCTGCTCGTAAGGCACAAAGTCATCGAGACTGTCCTGAGCAGAATCCCCCGTGAGCTCTTTGGCCCTGATTTAATTCACGCAAATCAAATTCCCCAGCGACACGAAACCACAGTGCCCCATGCTGATCATAACGACATCTCGGGCTTATTTAGCGCTTACTGTGCACCAGCCACCTCGTGTGCTCTTCGCGAGCAACGATGATAATCCTCGCGGCACCGAGCGAGGCTCCGTCACCATCGTTTTCATGTCGGGGTGATGGAGCCGAGAGGCAGGACGTTCGAGTGATGGCGGGAGGTCCCCACCCTCGCTGTGCAGGCATCCGGTCACGTGACACCGGGAGCTGTGACAGGCTCGCCCGTCGGGCTGCACGGACCTGGGGCTCCTCTCCCACGAGACACCTCGTGGGTGGCACCCCACGCCAGGGCCGTGTGGAGCGGTGGCCCCCCGGCTGGCTCGCCTGTCGCCGGCTTCATCTGAGAAGTTCGTCGTGGTCAGACCTCGGCAGCCGTGCCTTCCGCCTCTGGCCCTGCACACGCAGCACACGGGGACGGCAGCTCGTCCGCCCATGTGGGAGGGTTCTGGGGTGACCCGCGTCACGCCTGCACGTTGGTCGCCCGATGCCGGGCCTAAGGCCACTGTGGAAACTCAGCCCCTCTTTGTCACAAGGTGGGGGGTCTGCAGAAGCCCCTCTGATCTCCTGGGTGGGCATCGTGAAACTGCCGTCACAGAAACAGCGAGGCCCGGAGTGTGGCCCGGAGTGTGGCCCGGAGTGTGGCCCGGAGTGTGGCCCGGAGTGTGGCCGGAGTGTGGCCGGGAGTGTGGCCCGGAGTGTGGCCCGGAGTGTGGCCTGGAGTGTGGCCCGGCCGGTCCCACGGGCTGCAGCCCAGGCGGGAGCCCCATGCGGAGCAGCACGCCGGCGGGGGGTCCATTCTCAGAGTCGCTCGGCCTTGAGCTCTTGACCTTGAAATCGGCCTCCCCGCAGGGAAGGAGAGGGGGGAGAAGCATCGGCTCTGCCGCCTGTCGCCTGTCGGGCGAGGAGGGAGGACGGGGACGCTCAGGGCGTTGCCGCTGGTACCTGCTCCCGGCGGAGGGCACCCCCCGCCCCTCGCGCTCCCGCCGGCGCAGACGGCCCCCGAGCCCTTCGCAGCACCCCGTGCGAATGTGTTAGAACCGTCTCTGCGATGCGTGCAGGTAATGGAGAGTGCATTCGTTTCACGGCGCCAACGGGTGAACTTCCACCCCACAGTCAGTGAGAGGAAAATGCACGAGCCTCGGGGTATCCGTGTAGTACCGTGGCATCCGCGGCGTGGTCTCGTAGGCGTGACTCCAGCCCAGCCGGTCGGTGCTGCAGACACACGGCTGCAGGCCTCAAGGCAGGGGGATGACACTTCGGAAAACCTTCTCGTAAGCGGCGGACGTATTTGCATCCGTAGTGGTGTCTGTTTATTGCAGCAAGTGGGGCGTCGCTTCCCGGGAGAAGGCGTTTCTGCACGCGCTCACCGCTGCGTTTGTGCAGACCGGGAGAGAAGGCTGATCTCTTTTCAAATGGATGCGAGATCCTATACATGAACGTGTGACGTTTTTTTTCTATTTTAAAAATTCGAGAACTGGGAGGAGGTGAAGGTGTCCTTTTCGGTGGGAACACATGGCATGGGGTGCTCGGCGATGGACAGACTCACTTCCTGGGGTAGCTAAACACGTATCGGCGACATGGACCGTCCAGGAGAATTTGGGGATTCTCGTGGGACTTTCTTTCTGCTGAATGGTGTCACTGCACTGTCCTGTCCCCGTCTCAGTCTGTCGCAGGCTCGCTGGTGGCCTCGGCCACCCGCACCATGCCCTGGTCTGTCTCCCCCACGTAAACACTCGGCTGACTCTGCCACTTCCCCTGAGCCTTGCTTGGCTCTCACCCCCACTCAGCCCCGTCCCAACCCCCGCCTGTCACCCTGCACCCAGCCCCCGCCGCCAACTCACTGTCCTTTTGTCCTGTCTCGTGTGTCGTTTTTCTGTGACATTTATAAACATTTCCCGTGCAGTGTATGTTACGTGTTTATTACGTTCTGTTGGGGTGTTTTTTCCTTCTTGCTAGGACTTCAGCTGGTGAAGGGCGGGCATCTTTGTGTAATTCACTTCTGTGTTTTAAGCGCTGAGAACAGTGCTGAGCACGGAGCAGGCACTCGATAAGTACTTATCATCATATGAATATTCAAGTGAAAGGAAGGAAGGAAGGAAGGAAGGAAGGAAGGAAGGAAGGAAGGAAGGAAGGAAGGAAGGAAGGAAGGAAGGAGAGAGAAAGAAAAGAAAAGAAAAGGAAGGAAGGAAGGAAGGAAGAAAAAAAGAAAGGACAAAACTGTATTCGAAGCAAATTCACTTGGAAAAAGCTTAATACGTTCGGATCTGGTTGGGTGGGAGGTTTTGTTGCCACTGCTGTGTCTCTACAAGGTTGAAATACAAAAGGGGGGAAAAAAATCTCACCTGTTATCTGCAGATAAAGCCCGATGATTAACTGCTCGACTGAGCTGCTGGCTGTTTGGACATCTTTTGTGTAATCGCTTAAGGAAAAACTAAGCTCTGTGACATCTACCACCGCGCCTTGCAAAAGCTGGAATTGTCACAAAGGCACATGATACACACACACACTTGGTTTTTTATAGAATTTAGTTAATTGAATTCCGTGAACCAAAAACACTCGCCGTGAAAATCGTCGACATTTACATGTGAAGCCAAGTCTGCCTCAGTCGGACTAGGGGGGACCTAGCCAGGGGCGGAGGGATGACAGAGGGTCAGAGAGGACCTTGGCATTTCTTCTCGGGCCAGTTTTGTCATCTCTGAAGAGACGGTGTTTGGAAATGCCTTCCGTGATGGCCAAGGGCGACAGGCTAAAGACCGGACTCGGGAAAGGGGCGTGAGCACCGACCTGCCAGGCCTGAGGACCACTGTGAAAACAGCCGTCGTCATCCAGAGATGGATGACACACGCCAGCGAGGGTGCGGAGAGAAAGGACCCTCGTGCACCGCTGGGGGGTGGGGGCCGCAGCCTGGCGCGGCCACGGTGGGAACAGTGTGGAGGGTCCTCAGAAAACCAAGCATCGATCTACGATATGACCCGGCAGCCCCTCTACTGGGCGTGGGCCCTAAATGAAGCGTCAACGGAAATCATTTGAAACACGGGTGGCAGAGCGGGGGTCGCTCGGTTATCTGGAGAGCGTCGACTCAGCAGATTTGGGAGCCACCGCTGAAGAGACAAACAGGGGCACTCGTCACCCTCCTCCTCCCCTAGTCCTCAGACAGGCACGTGGTTAAGACTTCGGGTCTGGTCTGGGTGGCTGCACTAAGCGATTCGGAAATCGCCGCCGATCTTATCGATCTCTGTGCTCTGGGGGAGAACAGCCCGCGTGTGACGTCACTTCCTTGTGCTCTGCCAACGCGGCCCCCACGTGTCGTGCGCAGGTAGACGCGAGTCCCCAGTGCAGAGGTGCCCGTGACCGGATCGTGAGGCCCATGCTGCCCTTAGCTTGGACCCGCGAGGCATCCGGCCCAAACCAGCCCTCCCGGGCTCCAGGTGGTTATCGAAGACAAATCAATTCCCGTAGAACCATTTATTCTTTTTCATGCTGGTAAAAGCAAATTGGTATGTAATTAGATTTATATACTGAATAATCTCATTTGCATTTCCAATTAATGCTTCCTGTTTTAATTTGCCAGCGTTGAATTCACATTACTCGTCAAAATCACACTTAAATGATCAAGGACTCCAGTTCTTCCTTCGCGGTGATCGGTTCGAGATGTCCCCCGTAGAAGCCGGGCCCCCAGCTCTCTTTTCCAAATCCGCTGGGAACGTGTGACAGACTTGACTTGAAAACACCCGTAGCCCCCGATCCCGGAGGTGGGGTTCGGCCTTTGCCCTTCAGACAGGGAATCGGGGGATGCGGGGACACTTCCTGCCACGTCACGCAGTGTCGTTCGACACGAGGGGCGGTCAGACCGCCTGTCGCGTTTCAGAGCGTGTGTAACGCGGACACACGCACACACGCATGCACACACACGCACACCAAGACAGTCTCTGTGCTCATCCCTCGCCTGCGTCCCGGGGACCATGGTGGTTCCTCACTGCTGATCAAAGCGCGCGACCTTGGGCGCAAACACGCCCGGCCTGACGCTGGTCCTTTCCGCGGCCGACCCCGAGAGCCGGCGTCCTCACCTGCGGGGAAGGGGGAGCGCCGAGCGTCCGCACCTCCCGCAGCCTGGGGGACCACCCGGGGGACCGCCCGGCGTCGCGCGTGCCGCTGGCGCCCGTGGCCCGCCTGCGGTGCCCAAAGCGAGTGCTCGGTCTCCGGGACCCGGCGACATTTGTGACGAAGCTCGGTGACTGTGCGATCGCGGTCACTCTCGTTGCCAGAGTGACCCGGGATGCACATGCCGGCCGAGCGTTCCGTGCACGCAGCTCCGTCTCCGTTCCCTCCTCTGCGAGTCCGCAGTGATGACGGGCGCCCGCGCCAGGAGCGCGCGCTCAGAACTGGAGAGGCCAGCGCGTGTGACACCCTCGGAACAATCCCCGCACGTGACAAGCACTCTGCGTGCCGACCATTCTTGTCACCTCGAAAGAATGGGCACGCGTGCCAGCTTCTCCACCACGGTCCGTGTGACCCCGTGTGGCCGTGGGCCCCGGCTGCCGGGGCGTGACAAAGCACGACACTCGGGGAGGCTCACGCAGCACAAGTCTCTCGTCTCCCCGCTCCGGAGACTGAACGCCCAAGGTCAAGGTGTCGGCCACTCTGTGTCCCCCGTGGCCGCCCTCCGTGGCTCGCCACGCGCTGCCTTCCCGCCGTGTCCTCCCGGCTCCCGCCTCAGTGCCGGCTTCTCTCCCGAGCAGAGACCTCACCCTCGCGGTCACGGGGGTGGGGCCACCCCAATTTAGTCACCTCGTTAATATAAAGCCCCGTCTCCACGTCATTCGGACGCTGAGGATGTCGGGGCTGTGGCTTCAGTCCTCTGGTTTGGGGGGGACGTGACCCAGCCCGCGGCACCGAGGTCGGACTTCCCTCGCGCTTGGGGTCGCCCCGAGGCGCTGCCTTCAGAACCCGCGGTACCCGTGGGGTCCCAGGTCCATGGGGCATCGAGAAGGCGTGTGCCACCTCTGTGTTCTCTCCCCAGCTGCCCTCGACTTCCCGTGGTGACAGCCACTCACCGCGGGCCCTTGCTCTCCCCCGGGGCACGTGGCCTGTGTCCCACCCGTGGGGTGGAAGGGCCACCAGGTCTGGGGTGCGGACGGAGGGCACACCCAGCCATGCCACCTGCAAGGCTCTTGTGGGAGTCGCGTGAGCGCGGGCCAGGCGCTCCCCCCGGAGGGACTTCCGTTTCTTCACGGATCTGTGAAAGGGGACACGCATGCTCACGGAGAGATGACAGCCAGGACGGGAGGGGAAAGGACAAGGCTTGGCAGCTCGGGACGTGCCCCGTGGACACGGGCCGGCCGCCTGCTGAAGGGGCAACGGAGGGGCCCTTTGCCAGCGCTGGCTTCCCGTCCGCGAGGCCAGGCGGCTTCGCTGTCACTTTAGCAAGGACACGGGCCTCGTGGCGAGGGCGGCGAGGCTGCCGTTAGCCGCGGTTCTCGCAGACGGCGGGAACGCCGTCGCTGGCGGTCGTCGCCGCTGCGTCCTGCCGCGTGCGGGTTTTCCGTCCGGACCGTCACCGGCCGCCGTGGAGTGAGTGTGGCGACCCCATGGCAAAGGCACGGAGACTTTATTACCTGCCACAGCGCCAGGCCGCCCCGGGCGCCACCTGCGTGCGGTTCGGTGTCACTTACTGTGTCCGGAGGGCTGGCCCGTGGCCTGCGTGCGACGCTCGGACACCCTGCCAGTGTCCGGGGAATGCCGCCAGCCTCCTCGTCACCCGGTGCGGGGGAGGGGCAGCCCTTCCCGGGGAGGACCAGGAGGGCCGGGAGCCGTCCGGCTGCCGCGGCCTCGAGAACCGCCTGGCACTTGCCTGCAGCGCTGTCCCGGGCCCCGTCATCGGCAGGCGGCAAGGGGCCACCGGCTCGGAGGCGGCAGGACGGCCCGGGGGGTCCCGGCGCCCAGTCTTCGGTCCTCAGGGCGAGAACTCAGGAGAGGCCCCGGGGGCTGCGAGCCCGCTCTGCGTCCCCGCGATCCCATCTCAGCGTCCCCTCGCGGGCACCGTGTGGGCAGGGACGAGCGAGCTGCTCTCCGCGTCTGCGATCCCTTTGTCCCCTTCGTGTCCCCTGAGCCCTGCGTTGCTTTCACGCCTCTGCTCCGCCCTCCTCCTTCCCCAAGGCCGGACCCGAGGCCGCCAGCCCATGGGCTCTGTCAGACTCGTGGGCAGCCGCCCTCCTCGGTCACCTCCCGTGGCACGTGTCCCCAGCGACGCGGTCGGCCTGTCCCTGTGGTGGGCGGGGCCCTCACGCCCACGGGGACAGGGCGTGGCCTCGTCCCCCGCACGTTTGTTTGTTCCCAGGACCCCTGCCGGGCGAGGGGCTGGACCGGGCACCCCGTGTGAGCCCACAAGCCGTCCTTTTCCTCGGGCGTCTGTCCTTCTGGAGAATGCGTGTGGGACAGGAAGTGTGTGGGACAGTGACGCAGCCACAGCAACACCTCCCAGAGGACCTGAGTCCCGTCCGCACTCGGGGCTTTGAGCCCGGGCCAGCTGAGGCCACAGCCCGGGGCTGTGATGCCAGGAAGGGGGTCCCTGGGGGCCACGCCCCAGGCCAGTCGGTGACACATCGGGGTGCAGACCGCATTTCTCACACACCAAGAAGGGGGCGTCCCCAACCGCACGCTCGTCACCGCACTCCGCCCGGTGTTCGTCACGAATGGCCCCTTCTGGAATGTTCTCTGCGGTGTGTAGTTTGGTCCTCTGAGTACGTTGTCCCTTCCCGTCCGGTGGCATTTCTGGCACCAGCTGGCGCTTCCTACGTTTAGAACCTCAGAGCCCGGTCACAGTACCCGTGGGTGGTCATGCCAGGTGGGGTCAAAGCATGAATCACGGCTATGAATTAGTGAAGCCGCTTTTGTACACGGCTTGTAAATCAGGTGTCTGCACTGTTTCAAAGAGGAGTCTTCAAACTCAGCTGAGATAAGACAGGTGAAGGCTGTTTCTTAATTATAAATCACTCAACAGAAGAGAGGCCTTATTTTACCTGTATGAATTATTAAATCTGTTTCTGAGTACAGCTTTAAAACTCTATAAATACGTGTTAAATCACCTTTGGAAGCACTACATGAGCTTCATCAGTGAGTTTCGCTTTGTTCCTTTGGTGGTGTCTTCGAGCCTCTCGGGGGGCTGAGCTTTCTCTACATTCCCATCTTGAGTTCATAGGAAATATCTTAAGAGAATGATCAAGTGAGGAAGCTGAGGCTCAGAAACAAAAAATAAAATAAAATAAAATAAATAAAATAAAATAAAATAAAATAAATGAAATGAAATGAAATGAAATATAAAATAAAATAAAAAAAAATAAAATAAAATAAGTGATTTATCTAGGGCCACAGGGAGTAACTAATGGGCTAGGAAATACAGCTCAGATCTCCTGATCGGAAGGCCCATTTGTGGAAGTCTAGTGGCCTTGGACTGAAATATTTATCCTTCTTCTTTCTCTCCAAAACCTCTGCGCTCACCGGCTTTGGTCCTGGTGCCCCTTCGCCCCCGTGTCCCGTCTGTTTTGGGGTTCGGACAGCGAGAACACAGTCGTCTCGCCTGTGTGTTTCCTCTGAGTCCCTCCAGTGACTCGTCCAGAACGAAGCCCATACTGTGCGCCAGACAAATGCAGGTCTGATGGCTGGGACGTTCTCTCCACCTTAAGGGCCACCTGACTGCCCGGTGCCCACTTTAGCACATGTTTCAAATGAGTGGCTCCAGAAGGCCAGCTGACAGCAACGAAACAAGGACTTGGGAAAGATGGGCGCTTACGGAGACGGGGAGCTCTGGGGTGGTTCGTTCTGTCCTCGTTTTGTTTAATTTTGCTGGGTTAATAAAACGAACCACCAGTCAGTCAGACGTGGGCTGCCTTATTTCCCCCAGGCCTTGCTTTCCTTCCTGAAAGCAATTAATGGCTGCGCTTCCGTGCTGGGGACCTGTTTGCCTTCTCCCCCAGCCCCGGAGCCGCGCTGTCGGGGCTCAGGAGGGGTCTGGGGGGGACCTGTGGGGACAACTCCCGACTGCTTTGTCTCTCACTGTCGGCGCCGCCAGCCTCCTTGTGGCTTCCCGAGGCTGTCATCAAAATAGGACACCCCTTAGAAGTCTAGAGATTGCCAGGTCCTCGGAGGAAATTTTATCTCTGTCATTACTATGCTGCTCTCAAAATTAAATCGTCCGCAATCGTCATGTTGAAATGGCCCCAAGTTTGGGGCGGAATCGTGTGCTTAATGGTGCGTGTATCGCTTCTCAATCAAAAGTGCCACGAAACATAGTAGTTACAGTGTTTTCAGGAGACACGCTATAGTTTGAAGATGGTGTTTTAACAGTTACTGTGCTGTCGTCACGTCACGCAAATGTCTCTTTCATTATTTTAAACCCCAAAGCTGGATTTGTCGACAGAACACACGCAGCAGAACGTCGCGTGTGTGCAAACAGAAACTCGTGTGCGTGTGGGCGAGTGTGTCGGGTGGAGCTGTCCTCCTACTTCCGTTCTGGTGCTGTTTTGGGGGCCGGAGGGCCTCGCAAATCAGCAGGTGTAAATCAGATTGTAAAGAGCTAGCTTCACAATGGGCTGTGTTTACAGCCCATGAGCAGGGGCCACAGCGTGTGTGTGTGGGGGGGGGGGTCGGGAATGACACGCACAACCCCCGTGCTGCGTAACGGAAGCCCGACGTCTGACTTCGATCGTAGCTGAATATGCTCCTTCAGCCCAATGTGGCGATAATCCCTTCGACTTTTCTGAAGTCGATACCCATGGATGTTAGGGGTCTTTCTGTTCATCTCTTAATTCGTACTTGTAGGAAGTTTGGAATTTTGAATAATAATAAAATACATGCTTTAGAATCAGAAGTATACTGCATTTTCCATGAGCTTTTTAAAAATCGTCTGTAGCTCCCTCTTCCAGAAGATGTCATGAGGCCAGCCCAAAGGAATGGATTCTGAGAGCAAGCAGAAATGGCGTTTACTCTTCGTCGTCGGAGTTTATGGGCGAGAAGCATCGCTCCCTGCCTTGCCGTGTGTGTCTGAAGGATGGATCTTGGTTGTGGAGAGAGAAGGAGTGTTTGGGGACAGTGTGGCCACTGTATGATGTGCAGCTTCATGTGACCTTTCATTTCCCCTCGTCCCTTCTGACCCCGTAAGTGTAGGCAGGAGACCGGGTGTAGCTGTGGGAACGCACAGAACCTGCGGCGCGTTCTGGAAGGTCTTGGTCCTCGGTTCGTAGCTTCTCCTTTCCCTCTGCTGCTCAGAGCCACTTTGCGCCCCAGACGTCGCTGGGGAGGGACTCGTCCCACCCGCATCTCACACGCGGGCGTGCGTGCATGGGGTGGGGGTGGCATTTCACCCTAAAAGCCAGATGGCGTTCATTTTCCCCCTAAATCATTATTTCTGATGCGGTTTTAGTCTGCCCGAGTCGCAGAGTCCCGCAGAGTCACTCTCTAAGGATACGCACGCCCTGGAGCTGGTGTAAACGCTGAGGTTTCCAGGAATTTAGCAAGTCCATTCTGCTCTTCCTCCCTCCGGTGTCACACGGGATCTCAGTGAGGGGGTCCCGTCGCCTCCCGCATCGCGAACTGCAGGGGAGCGCAGGGACGGGACCGGGGACACGCGTGGCTGCGACGGCCCGGTCTGTCGGGCATGCGTGCCACCGGCGTCGCCCGGCATGCGCGCCACACCACGTCACAGCGTGCGCGCCCCACCACGTCGTCCCGGCGTGCGCGCCCCACCGCGTCGTCCCGGCGTGCGCGCCCCACCGCATCACCCGGCGTGCGCGCCACACCCGACGGCCTGGCGTGCGCGCCCCACTACGTCACACAGCGTGCGCGCCCCACACGTCACACAGCGTGCGCGCCCCACACGTCACACAGCGTGTGCGCCCCACCCCGGCATGCGCGCCCCACACCGTAGCCCGGCGTGCGCACCCCACACGTCACACAGCGTGCGCGCCCCACCGCATCGCCCGGCGTGCGCGCCACACCCGACAGCCCGGCGTGCGCGCCCCACTACGTCACACAGCGTGCGCGCCCCACCCCGTCGTGTGCGCCCCACCCGACGGCCCGGGGTGCGCGCCCCACCCGATGGCCCCGCGTGCGCGCCCCACTGTGTCGCACGGCGTGCACCCCACCGTGTCACATGGCATGTGTGCCAGGCCTCCTCCTCCCACACGTAATGGCACGCCGTCTCCCCAGTCCTGGGCGCCCTTCGCCCCTCTCGGCATGGATGGGCGGTGGCGGCTCCTCTCCATTCTCACGGAAGTCCAATTAAGGGGCTTCATGTGCATCTCACGTGCCACAGCGCTGTCCCCGACCCACGCAGCCGCCACGCTGTTTCTGCTTCCCGCTGCCAGCATGCAGGCATGTGCCCCCTGCTCCCCGTGTCCCAGCACCTTCTTCCCGCCCCCCATAGTCCAGCACGGGGGGGGGGGATGAGGGCGCTGGACACACGTGGCTTCTCTGTCGCGCACACACACACACACGCACTCCAAGAACAGAAGCGAGGCCGGCACGCTGCCGGAGGCCTGGGAGTGCTACAACACTCAGGATGCTGAGGGGCAGGAAGTAGCCCAGCGCGCCCTTTGACCCCGGCTCTCTGGGCTGCCCCACCTGGGTCATCAACATTAAGATGCTGGCGGGACCGTCACCTGCAGGTGGAAGTGCCCTGTTCGCCGTAGCCCCAGAACTCAGATAAGTGGGGGACACCGCAGTGACTTTCTGCCTCACCTTGGGGTTTGCCGCCTGGAGATCCGAGGTGTCTGAAAAGCAGGGTGGACTTGTGGGATGGAGACGAGGAGGGCATTTCATTGTCACAAGATGCCAGGGCTGGGACAAGGATTATCCGAATGATCCGGCGACAGCGCCGCAGAGGGCGGCCCAGGCATTGTGGGATTCTCCAAGCAGTGAACACGGAATGAGTGTCATCGGAGTCACGACGAAGGGCAGTGTCTCCTCGCTTCCCTGGACGGCCGCCGCCGAGGACACACCCCGTATCTCAGGACAGAAGAACCCGGGCAAATCCAGACACCAGAGGCACATTCAGACGGGCAAACAGGTGCCCGAGCGGTCGCCGTGCACCGCCCATGCAAAGCGCGGTCTGACCCGACCCCAGGATGCCACCGGAAGCACCGTGGGACCCCCGCGTGGCCCTGTCTTCGGAGCACGCCCCCCACCAGCTGTAACCAGGGTGAGTCCTCATGGCCGAGGACGGTCCCCTGCGCTCTGTAAGTCACACGAAGACGCCAGCTCTGTCTCTGTCCCTCCATGTGAATCCCACACTCCAGTTCAGCGGATAGGAACGAAGCTGACGTTTGTGGGGAGAATTAACGAGTGGGTACGTCGTAACAGTTTCAGTGTGACGACAAATCCTGGCGCGTAGGAGCCTCAGAGGCGAGGTCCGAGGCGGCAGGGCTGGGGACGTGTCTGCCCTAAGAGCTTAGCCTGCAAAGGCCTCCGCAGGCCTGGACGGCCGGCAGGCTCCGGGACGCCCCCACGGGAATTGGGGCGGCCTGCTCAGCCCGGCCGGCCAGCCGCCCTTCGCAGGGGCCCGTAAGGCTGCAGTCCCGGGCTGGTGACTAGCCTCATGGCTCAGGACAGCGGCGGCTCATCGGGTGTTCTGCTCACATCCTTTCCAATTCAAACGAGCAAGCTCCCTGAAAAATCTATACATACTTCAAAGTAATTTAAGGTGACGGCGGTGGCCTGACGCGATCTGGAACGGTCCACCTCCTCCTGCTCGGCAATAAAAATAAATGATATAATGGGACGGCCGATGGCTGCAGCTTAGGAAATGACGTACGACCAAATCCAAATATATATAGGTTAATGCCACGAGGACGTGACCAGACGAGCATATATTTCCCCGATTCTGGGGCAGAAAGTGTCTCTAAACATCCTGCCTGTCGGAGAACGAGTGAAAATGACCTCTAGCTTCGAGGCACTTATGGAAAACCTATTTTCAATTGAATGCACAAGCCAAGATAATACGGGCTGTTTGATCAAAACCATTAGAGAAATCTATAGCACGAGGCTTTTTTATTACGGGTTGATTACGTGCCTCTCTCCGGCGGGTAATGGGACTTGTAAATGCCCTCTCGTGTAGGAGCCTCCTCGCCGGTGTTTTATTCACGCTGAAGCTCGCACCGCAGACTTATTTGCCGTCAGGGTACATGGAATCTGAGATTAGTATTTATTTAGGTCAGAAGGAGGTCTTGCTTCTGTGACTCGAAGGTTGGATCCACTGCATGGAAACAAGATGGGACAACGGGGAGCGCGGGAAGTGACTTAGCTTTTTCTAAACGCGCGTCCCGTAGGCTGTGTGTGTAGGGGGCGCCGGGCGCGGCTGCCCTGGTGGGGGTCACGTGCCCGCTGTGGACATTTGTGGCTCTGCTTTGGAGGGAGAGAAACGTTCAGAAGGTCACGTGTGAGTCCGTGTTGTCCAGTGCAGAGGGTGCCGGGGTGAAGAGAAAAAGGTGTTTCTAGAAGGGCAACTTTTTAACCCGTTTTCAACCAGAGACTTTATTAATTTCGGGGGGGTGAATAAATAAAACTCTCACTAGTCATCAATCTATGTTACAGTTTATATAAAATCAGCAAATGCCGTTAATCAATGATTCCTACTCATCCCAACGCTTGAGTAGATCGGATTGGGTAGGACTGATCACCGGTCATCCAGCTCTGCTATCATTGATGTAAAATTGCCAAATGCCGTTAACCAGTTATTCCAACTCATCCCAACACTTGAGTAGAGCGGATCGGGTAGGACCGAGTGACTTGCCGTAGAAACGATGACAGTGGCAGTAACGACACAGGGTACGGCCGATGGGTCCCGTGCTCAGGGCCCGGTCCTGTGCTAAGTGATCAGCACAAGCTCATTGAATGCCGTGGTCACACCATGCGCTCGTGAGGGCAGGTGCTTGTGGCCACCCTGGCTCCCTGGCTCGGAGCGAGCAAACCCCAGGGAAGGGAGGTGGCTCGCGGAGGTCCACACGGAGACGTTGCAGCCGGGGCCGTCTGTCTCTGTGGCTGTTCGATCAGCTCAGGTCACGTGTGGAAAGACGGCCCTCCCTGTTTCCTTAGCCCCCCGGAGTGTGTGTGTGTCACATCCTCGGTTCCTGAGAGGCATCCCCAGTAACGGAACCGTTCACGTGACCCTGCCTCGTGATCTGAGGACCGAGTGGTGTCACCGCATTGTATCCGAGGGAGCTGGGGTTAAGCAAGGTCAGGCGACTTCCCCAGGGAAGGTCACGTCTTCTTAATTTTAAGCCTTTTTTAAATGACAAATCCCACACTTTCTCCAGGAGAGCCAGGTCCAAGTTTCCAGGATTTGAACCCAGGAGAGGGCCAGCGGCAGGTCATGAATTTATCATTTTAAATAGCTGGTTTATTTAATTGTTATTATTATGACTGTTATTTGTACTCACACACACACACAGAGCCAATATTTCAGGTCTCATTAATTTTATGTGCTCTTAAAATCCAACGATCACAGAGAAAAATGTCTCCACGAGAACATCACATACTCTGGGTCATTACTCTCGCGGCATCGAAGTCCATGTACACCTTCCTGGTGACAGAGAGAGGAATGGAGCATGGGTCTGCGGTGGCCCGCGGGCACCCTCTGCCACCCACGGCCCTGCGGTGGTTGGTGAATTGCGCCATCTTCCACATGAATGTTCAAGCTCCTTCTTCATTCATTAGCATGACCTGCCTTTCCGCCCACTTGGCTTGGCTTCCTGAATACAAGACGGCCAGTCTGAGACCAAGAGTACATCTTATTCTTTCTCTTTCATCCTTTACGTCTTCTCAGAATCCCTGGCCTTAGATCTGACACGCCCAAGTGTTTGCTTGATTGTTTTCCTTTGATATGGCGGTGTTTTGAAGTCGTCCTCCCTGTACGTAACCTTCTTGAGAGACGTTGTCTAAAACATGGCAGCCTGTGACTTTCGGGAAATGGTGCTTCTGTTCCGATGCACGGACCCGAACAGCTTCATTTTCCTGGCTCTGCCTTGTCCACGGAATCCTATTTGCGTCTGGCTTTTATCGGCTTTTAAAATAGTGTGACAAGGTGATGCACAGTCACTGGGCTTTCGCAAATCTGCTTCCTCCTGGCCAGAGAAATTTGCATTTCTTCCCGGGCTGCTCTACCCTGGCGGTAACCTCGGTTCAGCCGGAAGCACCCAGCGTTAATGATTTTTCGAGGTCTAACGATGGTTTATAAATGACAACAAGATGACAGCAGCATACTGGAAGCATTTTTTGAAAGAAATGAACTGAGACGCCTACAAGGGCTTATTGGAGAAAGATGTTTTAATATCAGAGGATGGGGTCCAGCCCGTTACATCCAACAAGCATTTCACGTGTGAGGAGATAAATCAGCAAAGTTTATAAACAGAAGGCAAGACATCTCGCTTGGAGTAAACCCACTTCCTGCAAGCCAGCCCACTGCTCTCAAAAGTCCAGGGCCTGTCTGTGGCCACGCCCGCTGAACATGCCCGATCCCGTCTGATCTCGGAAGCTCAGCAGGGCCGGGCCTGGTCAGTACTCGGATGGGAGACCACCCGGGAAGACCGGGTGCTGTAGGCGTTTAAAAGAAGAATCCCAGGGCTGTATTGTCCGTTAGATGAGTTCTGTGATTGGTCTCCTTCACGCCTGCCTCACCCCTGCTGTCAGCAGGCGTGGGCCCAGGCAGTTAAACTGTAGTCTCTAGCCAGTCAGGAAGGCGGATTTAAAACCCGTCTTTGGAAATTCCCAGGTCAGACTGTGGTGACATCTAGGGGTCTTCTTTTGAGGATGACAGATGCCTGGCCGTCTGTCTCCACTCGTGAGGATGGTCTGGACTTGACTCCCCCTTCGTCATGTCCAGAGGGGGCGAGTCTGGCCGGAGGCCAGGAGGACAGGCCCGGGACTGGAGTTAGACAGCGCTGAGGCCCTGCGTGGTGTCAGAGCAGGGCTAGGCCTCAGACACCGTTTGCCCCCGCCCTGGGCGCAGAGAAGACAAGTGTGCCGAAGCCCGCAGTGGCCGGGCGATTTGCCTAAGGCCACCCTTGAGGGCACTTCCTGCTGGCAACGACAGGAAGCAGCATGTACTGGCCTCCTACGAGGCCAGACGCTGGTCCCAGCTCCCTGCGCGTTTTGGGGTTTACAGCTGGGGGAACCGAAGTCGGCGGCCAGCTAAGTAAGTTCCCACTTGCATACGGATTCCCACGCTATTTCTGTCCAGCCAAGACAATCGCATCTGGCCGCTTCTCGGCCAGACCCAGACGGCGGAGGGGATGCTCTAAGCACCCCACGGCTCCTCCTCACAGCTCTCGTTTTCGTTCAGACTGTGTTTTCGAGGCAGGGGAGTACCCCAAAGCTGGGAGACCCCGAGTGAGGAGGGCCGCTGGCGCCAGCCGTCCAGGAACTCATCAGCCCCGGAATGGTCAAGCGGACTGTCCGATGCGTGCGCCCAGGACCGCGTTAAACACGTCGGAGTTCCCGTGCGAGGCTTTGCAGTACTGAGAGCCGTCAAGGTCAGCTTGCCCCAAAACTGGCTCTGTGCATCACCGGCCTCTCGCGATGCTCTCTGAGGGGGAGAGAAAGAAAAAAAAAAACACACCTGTGATGCAACAGTTTTGGGGAAAAAGCCATCATCCCGATGCTGCTCGTTCGTCGGGGGGCGTTTTGGAAATGCCTGCGATGAAGGGACGTGTGTTTCGTCTGACGCAGCGTCCCCAGACGCAGGTGAGCACGGGGATGCCACCGCCGGCCCCGCCACTTCCTGTCAAAACAAAAGGCCCGCAGAACAGACGCGGAAAGATGCCCCAGGGCCCCTCGGACCTCTCAGTGAACACGAGCCCGGGGCGCGCGGGGGTGGCCACCGCGGGGTACGGAGACGACGGCCCCTTCCTGCTGCTGCGGGGCGTCCTCGCCAATGCGGGGGTGAGCTCGGGACTCAGAGCAGCGTGGACCGGGGAGGGGGCCATGTGGTGGGGGCGTGGCCGCGTGGATGGGGCGGGGCCGTGTGGACCAGGGGGCGGGCCCCGCGTGGATGGGGCGGAGTTATGTGGACCAGGGGGCGGGCCCCGCGTGGATGGGGCGGGGCTATGTGGACCAGGGGGCGGGGCCGCGTGGATGGGGCAGAGCTATGTGGACCAGGGGGTGGGGCCATGTGGATGGGGCGGGGCCGCGAGGACGGGGGCGGGGCCCCCATGCGCACCTGCCCGCTGGCTTGGGGTGCCCCTGCCCTCTGAGAGCCCTTCCCCCGGAATCCCATTCCCACGCCCAAAAGACGAAAGAGCCGTGAAGAGGAAGATGGATGAGAAGAGATGAAACACTGCTATTCGTGCCAACGCCATGGACCTCGAGACAATCATGCTGAGCAAAATCAGCCAGACAGAAAACGTTGAAAATCTCATGATATCGTTATCTGTGGGCTATAACCCTAAAAGCAACAAACGAACAGGACAAACAAACAGAGACTCAGGGACATGGACAGTGGACTCGCGGTTACCAGAGGGTGGGGGATGGGGGGAGGGGGGAGGCAGTCAGGGTAAAGGGGTCAAATATGTGGTGACAAAGAAATATAACTATAGGAGGTGAACCCAGTGTGAATATATATGCCTTACTGTTGAAGTGTACAGCTGAAACTGACTGGATTCCGTTAACCAGCGTCACCATAAAATAATAAATTTTACAAAATAAAAAATAAATAAAGGGGGGCAGAGGACGACCGAAACGCCTGCCAGCTGAGGAGCAGGTGCACGGACTGCGCTGTGTCTGCGGCGACGTCACTCAGCTGCAGACAGAGGGACCGTGCGGGCACGGGGGTCCCGTGACGAGCCTGGAAAACGCTGTGTCCACGAGGAGAGTCTCGTCAGAGAAACCGCACGTTAAGGGGTCCCACGCGTACGAAGTGTCCCAAACAGGCGAATCTGTAGACACGCGAAGTAGATCAGTTGTCCCCAGGGCGGGAGGTGCGTGGGCACACCGAGTGACAGAAGGACACGTGTAGAGACAGCTGGTAGGACTTCCTGGGGGAATGACGGAAATATTCTAAGACTGATCGTAGTGGTAGCCGCACAGCCGTGAATTTCAGATTTAACATAGGTGAATCGTATGGTGTGAATCGCGTGGTGTGAATCGTATGGTGTGTGAATTATAGCCCCATAAAGCTGTCATTTCCATAAAAAGTAGTGTGGGGGAGACCAGCCAAGTCTTGGGTACAGTAACCATCGTGCGTCTCCCAAGCAAACTTCTAGAGATAAAACTATATGATTTCTAAGTAGATCATGTATTATTTGTTTGTTTTCTTTATTTTTGTCCAGAAACGTATTTAAATTTCAGCGTGGAAAAACATACGTTTTATTTGTCATCGGGCACGTGGTTAAGGCACTGAGATCACTACCTGTGCGTTTTCCTTAAATTAGTCTGGGTTTTCTGTACATTAGCACAGAGACTGACGATAACTAGGTCGGGGAAGAGCCATTTACAATAAAAGAATTCTAATATCAAAACCGTCTTGGAAACTATCACGGTTAGCTGTCACAGCTAGCCCGTCCTCCAGTTAGATCTTGAGAACCACACCCTCAGCCATGCCTGGGCCCCAGGGCGAACCCCGCCCCGCTTATCAGACGAAGACATTTGTCATGGGACACTCAAAGCTTCATCCGAGATAGTCTCCAGGTTTTCCCGGAAAGGCACAAACATTGCAGTCGTACATGATTTAGTAACCAGCCTGCTTTGCGGAGGTGAGGCCCACAGCTCCAGAGCGTGACGCTCAGCATGGGATAACACGGGCAGATCTGTCGTGTCAAAGGAATGGGACGCGCTGAGCGAGACCCACTTTCTCGGGAAGAAAGATGCCTCCTCTCGTCAGCATTGGATTCGTAAGCGGGCGGGCTCGGCGTCGTTAATATTTAACCGTCTTTTTAATCTGTGTGTCAGTTTGTATCGCGGCCTGCTTCTGGAGGGGGGAGGGGGTTTCCTTTGAAATACCAAGAACACCCAGGCCTCCCTCGAACATCAAAACAAAGGCTCGCTCTCGGGGGGGGGGGGGGGGACGGCTCGTTGTGGTTCATCTCCAGGGACGTCATTATTTCGTGTTTATCCAGAGCTCCTCCAGGGACCGATGACGTCGGACAGCCTTCTGCGGGATTTCAGAAGAAGGATCCGATGGGCGCGCGCTGCGGATACTGCTTCGGAGGGCATTGCATCATTCTTGCAAACCACCGCGTCCCCACCGAGCTGCGCGGGCAGCGTCTGCGTTTTCATGAGCAGTATCCTCGGGTGTTTGAAGGCGTGCGGGCTGCTGACGTTTTTCAAGTGGCTTCCTTGAGCGTGGAGAGTCGTTTAGGGATTAAGGAGCGGACTGTCTTTTTTCTGTTGATGTGTTTTAAACATTTAAATTCATTTTCAGACTCATCATAGAATAAATCAGAACAGGGAATAGAAGGATGCCCCCAGCCCTCTTTGAATTTCCGGCACGATCCTATATAGCAATAAAGCTGCAAATAGGAAGCCAGAGTCGGCGTCCCCGGGAGACCGACGCCGAGAAGGAACCCGGCGTCTCGGCCGCGGGCGTGAGGCTCCTCCACGCGACGTGGGGAATTTTGTGTCCTGGTCCCGTGGGTGAAGCCGGGGGAAGAAATGAAAGCCCTGGTTTGTGTTTCCGATGAGAGCGTCCCGAGGCAGGGAGCCCGCCCCTGGGCAGGTGACCAGTCCCTGCCGGGTCGGGGGAGAAAGTGAGGGCAGGCACAGTGGTGGAGAAGTACGCGACCCTCTTATCTGTCCCAACGGCCACACGGAGTCGGGGCCCACATTCCTCTCTGCTCAGCCCCGGGCACGGGCGGGGGGATCAGGGAGTCTGGAGGGTGCGCGCCTGGGCACAGCCGCACATCGAAGCCGCCCTGTGCTCACACAGGTGACACGAGGCCTCTGTAAGGGACGCCGCCTCTGCCTTGCCCCGAAGGTCGGGTGTGGCAGCGCTCTGATTCCTCAGAGATTTTCTCTCCCTCCTGAGGGAGGTTATCCCTTTAGGCAGATGCATGTTGAAAGGAGAATGTAGCCTGAGAGTAGGAATGAGCACAGGTAGCTGACCACGTCCGGTGCCCTCAAGGTGTCCGTCTGTCTCACCCTGTGACCTGCGCTGGTGGCACGCCCTAGCTGACAGCAGGACACTCCACAGGGGCTTACTTCCTTTCTTATTTGGGGGAAGAGGAATGATGATGCATCCATCTCGTTATCCAGGCCAATTAAGGCTCCTGGCTCTTAGCTGTCTCCGCTCCAGTGACTGGCTGTTTGGGGCATTAGCAAGCCAGCGCTCAGTCCGTGGGGTTTTAATTTGCGCGCAGCGAGTGTCTTGTTTTTGCAGGATGGCTTAAGTCTTCGTCGTCGCCATCGTTCGCGATTCTAAAAATACGTCCTTGTCCGTAAGATTTTTTAAACCGGCGTGAAGGAAAGGTACATTGAAAAACAAACCCGTTTTCCTTCTTAGATCAAAAGGCAGTAAGTAAGCGGCCCTTTTGGTCCATGATTGAATTTTTTTGCCCCAACGTTTGTCGTTGGTGATGTATTTTCTTTGGTTATCATTTGGGAATAAAGGAGTCCAATTTATCACGGGGAATAAAGATTTAAAAATGTATAGCGTTCCTCTGCTCAGACTATCCTGAATTAGCTTCGTGACATTTCACGTCGTTAACGAATTCAGTGATCGCTGTAAGACATGTACTGTGACCCGGCCAGCCACCGCGTTGGGTCACACCGATGGGTGGCACCTGGACCTTGCCCTGTAGAAACTGTCCTTCTCCTTGAGAAAGACTTCAGCAGGCAAGGCCAGCGTTTGGTGACCGTGGTAATAGACAAGTTCATGGGAATACGCAGAGGTACTGGTTTCCAGGATGCTTTGGTGCTTCTGTTGTGATAAACATACTATCGTTCACAGATATTTTGTGTGTCTGCGAACACATGTTAGTGAGTAATGGCAGACTATTTTAATTACAAATGCACGATCTGGGTCTCCGGCCATGCCACCCTGAACGAGCCGGATCCCGGCTGATCTCGGAAGCTAAGCAGGGTCGGGCCTGGTTAGTACTGGGATGGGAGACCACCTAGGAAGAGCAGGTGCTGTAGGCTTAAAAAATAAAAGATTGTAAGCTGACAAGGTCTTTGCAATCTGTGAGGTCCACCAAGGGTTGCCTTGCCTAAAATATTAAGAAATTAAAGAAACAAACAAATGCATGATCCGTGGTCAGACAACCTGGGTTGACATGCCCGGTTTCAGGGACGGGTGACACGGGGAAGGTGTGTGACCTGGACAAGCGTCAGTCCAGGGGCAGTACATGGGGCCCCCTTGTGGATGCGATTTCCGTTCCTGCTGCCGCGTCACGCCCAGCTCTGAGACGCTGAGCCCCCTTCCCTGGACCAACCAGACCATCCTGGTCTCATGCTGAGACGGACAGCGACCCCTTCCCGCGATCCGCCCCATCCAGGTGTGCTCGCCCCTCTGCGAGGTGGCTTTGCCGCTCCCTCGACGTGACCCACCGCCGGACACTCGTGTGCAGCCATCTCAGACCCTCCAGCCCGGCTGACACTCCCGGGACACGCAGCCACGCCGGCAAGCCCCGGCGAGGGTGTCACAGGGGATCATACAGCATCACGGTGTCAATCACTCCGTCTCATCCCCGGTTCATTACACAGCAATACATAATGGACGTGCTCACCCCACGTTCTAGAAAAATGCCCTTGAAAAGCCTCACGTTTTAAGAAGAGGCCTGCCCCAGCCCCGCACTCTGCCCTGCCACCTGCCGGCTTCTCAGATCTCACTCACCTCGTGCTAGCCACACTCCCCGCGGAAGCCACGCCTGTCAGACTCGAGACCTGCGTCCTTGCTCGCTCCTCCTCCCTGAGTGCCACAGAGGCCACACGACTGGGTAACTGACTAGCTGCTCCTTACGCAGACAAAGCACCCAAGACTTCCCCTCACCGGGTGCACCTCTGGGGTTCCGTTTTCAAATCACACCCTGGATCACGTGATGGCCTGGATGTTATTCTTCTATTATCAGCCCATCTTTCTTCCTCCCTCTAAAGTGATGATCACATCTTACTTGTGTTTGGATCCCAAGCAGCTGACACCCAGGAAACAGAACGGAAGACGTTACCTGGGTATTTTGGGGAATGGCGGGGGGGAGCAGCATCATGGAGAAACCTCACTGAGGCTGGCCCTGGAGGGACAGATGAGCAAGAACTGGCCAGGAGGACATGTCTGATGACGGGAAACTTACATATAACATCCGATCATGTCGTTTTCAAAGTTTATCGTATTCGGAAGGAAACATTTTAGAGAAGAAGCCAACACTTTTGGAAACTTGAGAAATATATAAAAAGGTTTAAAAAAAAGAAATATATAAGAAGGTTTTTAAAAAGAGAGAGAGAGAATTTAGTTAGATTGCTGAGAAAGCCTGGCTGGACAACATTCTTAGATAGTATATAGCATTTGTCCCTCGTGAAAAGGTGTCCGTGACTTTTCGGTCACTCGCAGATAAACCCTTCAGAGTCCGTGGCGTGCTGGGTGTTTATTTCTGTCCCAGGAACGCCCTGCACATCCAATAACTACATCCAGCCACAGGTGATAACGGCTCAGGGATTAGCACACCAGACTCAGCAGAGAGGTTTAAATGCCTCTTGGCTCCACAGAAATTGCATGAGCAAAGAAGTCACAACCTCCTGCACCTCTGCTATCCGTCTGGTGACATTCGTTATATATTTATACCTCACGACGCGTTTATCTCAAGAGCTTTAGGACGTCTTGGAAGGCACACAGCCTCTGTGAAGAGTGGCCAGCCACCATCCAACAGCGCGGCCCACTGCAGGCTTTTGTCGTAAGCATTTTAAACCGTTGACTTCCCATTCCCGGCAGACGGCGGTGACAGCGGGCTGGCACTCCAGTCAATGAGAAATCAAAGTGAACTTTTAAATTAGCTGGTTCATAAACTGGGAACAAAAAGGGATGAATGCTAGGAGAAAACACACACACACACACACACACACACACAAACAGGTTTCCTACAATGCATCTTATTCTGTGCAAATCAAACAAATTGACAAACTGTAGAATTTTTGCAAAGAAACAGGAGTGTGTGCGTTTTCCATTATGGAAATGTAAAGCACTTAATCCTTCTGTTAGCAGAGGACTTGAATATTAGCTGTCACCAAATCTCCTTAGTATGTAACAACGTAAGATGGGCAGACCGATGCGTTTTTTACTTCCAAAAAGCTTACCAGAGGTGTATTCTAAAAGACTGTGTGTGTTTTTTTTTTCTATTAATGATTTAAACTGGAAAAAAAAAGGAGGGGTCTGTTTTCTCTTAATGGGCCGCTCCACCGTCCGGTGGTAATTATCTTGCTATAACTCCTCCCATGGTGACTATGACGTTAATACAGTTTGTGAAAAGAAAGGATTCTTTTTTTTATGAATCATGACAAGTATTTTCTATAGATTTTCGAGTACTTCCAAGTCTAGAATTCCTTGATTTCGTATAGAAATTCCTATTTCAACCCTGCTTTAAAAAAAAAAAACAACCCTATGTATTCTCGATCATGTTTATACTTACTTGGTCCTTAGAAATACCGATTATAATTTCTCTTTTGGATGGACATTCTCCAGATCGTAAACCAAAGTTCATCGATGTCACCTTCCTCCCTTGCGTTTTCTTTTCCGTTTGTCCGTCTGTCTTATCTGCGCTCCCCGCTGGTGGCCGAGAAACCGTGAGAGAGACAGCCCTCACACAGGGACCATGTGCCCAGATCATCTTTCTGGTTTCTCGGCCACGCCGTGTCTTCCCTTAGCCAAGATTCCCTGGGCCGTTTGGCGTGGTCGGTTGATCGACCTAACACGGAGCAGCCCTGGTTAGAACTCAGCCCCTGCAAGTGCCAAGTGCATAAGGGCGCTGAGAAACCCCTCCACACATGTCCCCTACCTCGGGTTTGACAATCTGACTCGTGGAATGATACCCCGAAAATTAAAACACGCTCGCTCTGGGGCTTGCGAACAACATCTTAGTCCCCCCCACCCCGCATCTCACCCAGCCGTGTTCCATCCGTACCCTCCTTCCCGAGTATCTGCCACATGCCCCTTAATTAAGAACTAGTCTTAATTACAAAGTTTACGTGTCACTTTAGTTTAGAGGGAATTCATTAAATCGAACGCGAATCATGGGGGAGACTGCCTTGTCTGCACGCACGGAGTCACTTAATTATCGGAACACCTTCGGTCCCCGCCCGAGGAGCCCGGCGTATCGATGTGCCTTGTGTCTGGCACGTGGCGGCTCATCCTGAGGAGGCTGGGGACGCAGCCTGTCGGACGGGCGAAGGGGGAGGGAGCATTGTTCCCTCGGCTGATAGAGGATGGGGAGCGAGGGCACTCTGGCCGTTCGCTGCTTTATGAAGCATCCCTAGGATGCGGGGGAACTGCGATGGTTATGGACAGATTTGATCCTACACTGAATGGCCAGGGGAGCGAAGCCAGCCTGTGAGGGTCCTCGGACGCTGGTTAGGAAGGATTTGCCAGTTCCTGTGGGTGGCAGGTGCTCCTGAGGCCACCCTGCCCGGGTCATCTAGTGAGCACCCTGGGGACACGTATTCGATCGTGGTTCCTTCTCCCCGTCCTGGCCCCGCCCACAGCCTCGCACCCTTCCTCCAGTACGGCTCCCTCCCTCCGCCAAACTCCGTGCCTCTCCTTGACCCCACTCATCCCAATCATCGTTTCGATGTATCTGGTTGGTTCTTCGGTGTCTGCCTCACCCAACAAATGTGCCAGGGCAGAAATCATTTCTACGTTTGCTTATCCTGCATTTGTCATTCGCTTAACGAGCAATTGACACCGAGCAGACACTGAAGAAACAGTTGGATGAATGAATGAATGAATAAAGCATCCGATATTTTTCACAAACTGCAAGGGATGGGACCTTTCTTCAAGCAGTGAGTGTTCCTTGCGTTTGATGCCGCTGTATTATTCGGTGCTTGGGGCCAGGGATGGAGGAGCGAACGCTAATCCGCCTTCAAATATTTATCAGACAGGAGAGGAGGAGAAGCAGGATGAAGTGTCGGATGAGCCAGACAGACGGTCACAGCCACGGTGGAAGAGAGAGAAGCACCTCTCCGTGCAAACACGCAGACTGCAAATCTCCCGGATGGGCAGGGCTTAGAAATGCAGAGATAAATGGAGAACTAGGGGACGGGCGTGCTGGGGGGAGGGAAGGAGAGGGACAGGGGTCAGACGTGTAATGAACACGATGATATTGATTGTCAGGGGTTGGGAGACCTCGGGGTGCTGGGTCCAGGCCAAAATCCGGGGGGCAGAGGCATCTGCTGGCAGCTGGCAGGGCCGCCCAAGGGGGCGGTTCCGAGAAAGGAATCTGGCAAAACCTCCAGAAGCCTCGGTGTCGCCTCTTCTAGAATCTTCTAGAAGAGAGGTGCGCCGTTCCTTATGTTCAGAAGTGTTGCTGTGTTTGGTGTTTAATCTCAGTGTCACTGATAAATACCATCAGCAGCCTAAACACATCACTGTAGGCCAATGATGGAGTACGTGACAGAATTCCCACAGACCGCAGACACACACCCATTAAAAAACCGTGTTTTTAAAGGGCATTTGAAGACCTGGGAAGGTGCTCGGGCTGCGGTAGGTGTACAATAGGATGACAATCTGAGTGTGACAGCGGACGCCGGATGCATAAGTGTAAAACTACAGGTGGGGGAGGAACAGCAGCAACACGCTAGTGTGTCGGCCTGAAGCGCGTGTTCGCGGAGGGGCCGCGTGGTCTCCTGCGTGTCTCTTGATTGTCCCAGGGTTTCCCTTTCCATCGAGGGAAACAGGTAGGCTTGCACAGGCCACGGGACCTGTGATGTCTCATGGCTGAAGGACAAAGCCCACCGAGAAGGCGTCTAGAAAACGAAGTTCGCATTTTAAGGGTTGGTTCAGACCCCGAGGCGGGCTGAGGCTCGTGTTCAGGGTGCTGGGAGGAAGGCACGACCCCTGGGGTCCTCCTCCAGCAAGCGGGGGAGGTCGCCGTCCCCTGGAGAGGCGGGACACACCCGGATGACGACGCACAGTGGCCGGTGGCAGGCCTGGCCGTCCCTGGGGGCGGGAGGCTCTAACGCGGGTGTGTCATGCCCTCCAGCCTAGAAGGAGGACAGGGGACCTGCTGGCGCCTTCGGTGACTCCGTCATCCCCCGGCCGCGTCCCCGTGAGCCGTGTGAGGGCCCTCGCGGGCTGTGTGAGACCCCGGGGCTCGGCCTCCACCTGCCGTGGCAGCAGGGTTGGGTGGCGGAGGACCCCAAGGATGCCAGGGACGGTGGGGAGGAGGGTCAAGAGGTCGCACACCTCATAGGACAAGGGACCCAGAAACGCGCAGGTGCCCCTCGTCGGGTGACCTGCCGCAGTTACGTGTCGTCCCAAAGGGCCCTGCGCTAGAGGGTGTGGCTGTCCCTCCTCCCGTCCGTGATGGGTGTCGTCACACAGCGTACACGTGTCCATGCGTGTGAGGGCTCCGTGTGCGTGCACATGGATGTGGACGTATGATCTTGTTTTCTTACGAATTACTCCGTTTCTATGGCAGGTGGTTGAACGGCTAGTGTGTGTGTGTGTGTGTGTGTGTGTGTGTGCGCGCACACGCGCATGTGCGTGTGCGTGTATGTGCACGTGTGTGTGTCCCCCTTCAGGAATCTCTCCGTTTCTGTGGCAGGTGACTGACTACATACAAACACACTGAAATGGCATCACCCATTCCATTCTTTGTTGCCATCAATTTGTTTCATCTTAAATTACTTTTAATTACGAGAACGGTCACAAATACGCACGTTACCTTAATTGAAAAGTGCCCAGTCTTTTGGAAAAGAAGAATTTTTTTTTCCCCAGATAACTAAGAGAATAAAGCAATTGTCCTTTGAAAGCCATTATAGCAGAGTCAGTAGCTTCGGAGAAGGCGATGTTTCTTAGATGTTTACTTAATTTGTTTGTGTGTGTTCTTTCAATATGAAATTTCATTCCTGCACAAATATGTGTAAATCCTCTAGCAGACGCAAAGCCCCCGATAAGGGTTACGAGAAGATAGGGTACGCGTTAGGAACAGGGGTCCCCTGGGGTCTGCCGACATGGAGAATTCTGGAATGAATAAAATAGACTCCTTGGCCATGAAACACTCACGATCTCTTGGAGGACTCAGGGCGTAAAGGTGTTGCTTTTGCAGTGTTAGCTGTCGACCTTGACCATGGCAGTGTTAGCTGTCGACCTTGACCATGGGCTGGAGGGACCAAGGGCATCTTGACGGGGAAAGCAACCAGCGACCGAGGCTCCAAGTGATGGCCGTTCTTTCCTTCGCTCGATGAGGGCAGAGTGTCCTCAAGAAAATGCTGAAGAAACGATGGTTGTTCACCTCCAGGATTCACGAGACATCGTAATTCGACTTAATGAGTCTGCGGATTCTTCCCCGGCGAAGTCAGGGGCGTTGGCCGCTGCCCCTTGAACAGCACGGCTTCCAGCTGTGCGGGCACAGCAGCCCACCTGTGCACGGGGCCGCGCAGCTGGGCCCCCACCCGGCTCGAGGCTCGGCTGCGTTTCCTTCCCGTCTTGCATCTTTCTCTCTCGGTTGCCATGGACACTCAGCATCGTATCAGACTCAGGTGCACCGCGTGGGGGTCGGACGTCTCTGAGACTCACGGCGTGACCCCTCCGCGGGGCCGCGTCCCCGGCTGGCGCCGTCGGTGTGTGTCACCGTGTCCCGGGCTGTGTGTGTTTGTTCCCTGGGACTGTTCCGTACCCGCAGGATGGCACAGCCCTCAGCCCCGCTCCCGTCGGGCGGCCATCCGCTCATTCTCTCTGCGTCCACGAGTGGATTTCTGCCAGCCGCGCTCGCTCGCTTATTCTGGTCGTCAGATCCCCCTGTGAGAGGGATCACGTGGGATTTGTTCTTGGCAGGTGCGCCTGGCCGTCCTATCTGGATCGCTGGCGTTAGACGCACTTGTGTGATCTGTTACAACCTAGATTCCCGGGTTCTCCCTAAACCCCACGGGACAGGGTCTCTGGGGACCGGTCCCCAGGCTGCCATTTAAGATCCTCAAAGTCGTCGCTCCCCACTCGGCCCTGAGAGCCACCGCTCTGTGCCCACGTGGGAGTCGCCGCTCCTGTGCGTCCTTTCCCGGCCCCCCCTTCAGGAAGCCCCCTCCCTCCGACGCCGTGGGCGGCCGGAGGGGCACGCTGACTCTAAGACAGACAGCCTTCCCGACGTCTCCTGCAGCTCACACCGTTAAATATTTATTCTCTGGGTCGCCAGAGCCCCTCTAGGAACTTCCATTTAAGATTTAAATAGTGGGAGAGCCATTAGCGTCCATTAGCACGCTCGGAGATGCAGAGATTTGGAAGTCAGCCCTTGAGCAGAGCTTTGAGGGGCGAGGAGAAGGAAGGAGTCCAGTGCAGACAAGGTGGGGAGAGGTGGGGAGCAGGGGGGACCCCCCACTGCAGCGCTGAGGCGGGGGGCAGGGCCAGCAGCAGCCAGAGGCAGCCACGGCAAAGGGCACAGACGGTTTCAGATCTGGTCTCAGGACCCGCATGTCCTGTCCCCCGACCCCCAGCGCGACCCCGCACTGACCCTGACACTGGACCCTGTGTTCTCAGGTCTGACGCTGAGCACGGACTTCTCAGCGTGCGTCCTGGGGGCCAAGCACGACCCCCGAAACCGTCAGACGGGGCGAAACCTGGGCTCATGCAAACACAGGAAGGCAGTGGGCTTTGTTTGGGGAATACCAGTTCTCATGTATGAATACTATTTTCTCTGGATTGTTTTTTAAATCAGAAATAAAATGTTCAACATTTTTCTTCCCGTTGGCAAGGGAGAAAATAATTTCACGAAAGTCTGTATCCCTGTGACTTTCTCATCTGTGTGAACAGATTATTGTAGAATGTTTTTCAAAATAGTCATCATCGAAGGACCGGGCAGGGTGAATTGGGAGGGTGTCCACAGGCTCCGTTGGGGGAGGAATGAGCTAGGCCGTCGCCGGCTTCAGGGCTCCGTGTGGCAGTTTGTACGGGTCCGGACGTGTGACGTGGAGACCGCGTGCATCTGAGACCGGCAGTGTCTCTACGTGGTAGACGGCCACGGCGGGGACCTGCCACCTCATGCTCTGCGTGCGTGTGTGTGTGCGTGTGTGTGCACGTGTGTGTGTGTGTGTGTGCATGCACTTGTGAGCAGGTGTGTATGTGTGTGAGTGTGCAAGCAGGTGTATCTGTGTGAGCAGGCGTGTGTGTGAGAGCAGGTGTGTGCATGTGTGAGCAGGTATCTGTGTGGGAGTGGGAGCGGGTTTGTATGTGTGCGTATATTCGGGTATGTGTGTGTAAGCAGGTGCGCGTGTGTGTGAGCAGGTATGTGTGTGAGTGTGCACGAGCAGGAGTGTCTGTGGGAGCGGGTTTGTGTGCGTGTGATCGGGTATGTGTGCGTGAGTGGGTGTGCGCTGGTGTGAGCCGGCGCACGTGTGTGTGAGCAGACGTGTGCACGTGTGGGAGCAGGTTTGTGTGTGTGCGTGTGATCGGGTGTGTGTGCGTGTGTGTGGGTGTGCGCAGGTGTGAGCCGGCGCGCGTGTGTGTGCACACTCATGCACCCCGCGTGCATCTGCACCGTCCGGAAGGAGGGTTGGGGAGGAAGGGGGGCCCCAGCACAGATGGACCCCGTCACGGCGGGCTGTGGGAGGGCGTCTGGGGGGACCCTGGGACTTATTCTGCAGTCTGCTCCGCGCTCGGCTCCGCCCGCCGGCCTCCCCAGGGGGAGCTGGTGCTGAAAAAGGTTCCAGTGGCAAACGCCCTGCCTCGCCCCGAGTGGGCCTTCCAACTGCCCTCCGGCACCTGCTGGGTTTTCGAGCGGAACGGGGGAGTCACGGCTCCAAACTGAGGCGGAGAGGAGGTGTGATCAGTGGTTTCCGAGCCTCACATCCTTCGAAGCGCTCACCACGCTGGTCACGTGACCGTTTCCGTCACCAAACAAGGCTCTCTGAGGACAGGTGCAGTTTCCCAGCTATATTCCCATCATCGTGCCTGACACGGTACCTGGCACAGAGCCGGGATGCACGGGAGATCGACCACGCAGATTGGAAGGGACGTGGCACTGTGGAAGGGTGCCTATGTGTGTGCGTCTCCGAGCGCACTAGCTCCTGTGACGCGGAAAATGACACCCAGCATTTCATAATTAGTATATACTTAAAAAAAATCTATTAGCTCCTTTAATTTTAACAAGAAATGCATTTCATTAAATGGAATGCATTCCATTTATTCTTATTTTTTAGCTTGAATAAAACCTCAAAGATGTAACCGGCCCATGTCGATAAAATCATAAGAACTAGTTTGTGATTGTAAATGATATTCTAAGCAACAAAGAAGTCCTCAGTAAATTCTAGTATCTAGAAATCTAGAAACACGCCACACTGTATTAGCACAGAATCCCAAACTAGAAACTGTAAATAAAAACTAAAACACAAAGTCCCCCCCCCAAAAAAAAAACCAGGAGGAAAATGGAAGCAATCTTTTTTATTCTACTATAGCTCAGTATGTCTAGTATCTAGAAATCTAGTATCTATTAAACTTAAATGAGCGTCGAATCTAAGTAAACAAAATGCACTCACAGTTACTTGTAAATCAGTGATAATGACAGCACAATATTTCTAAATTAACAGAAAATGCAAAAGCCATCCTAAGAGGAATAACATCAAAGGTTTATGTCTGTTTATTAAACCAAAAAAAAATTAAGAGCTAGCTATTTCACCACAAATTTAAAAATCAGTGGTAACAAAACCATAAAGAAAGAAGGAAAGAAACTGGAATTTGGACAATCTCCATGTAATTATTAGAGAGGGAAGAGATGGGAAAGAATGAACTAGCCATTTTCACCACCAAGTCAAAACCCCTTTAAAGTAAAGGAGGTTAAAAGATAAAATAGATAGGAAAAAAGATAAAATAGATAAAATAGATAGGATAGAAGAGATAAGAAAGGGCATAAACTCGAATTACGATTGCTGTAATTTAAGCTAAGTATGGAAATATTTAAGGACATTATAATATTTTGATTTTACTTACAGACATACTGAGCTGTAGTAAAATAAAAAAGATTGCTTTCATTCTCCTCTTGGTTTTTTTTTTGGCGGGGGGTGCTAAGCAAAGAAAATGAAAATTTAATATATTGGCTTCAGGCTAGGAAGCTGATCGAATGCATCACCCTTAAGGTTGCCCCTGACATATTATGTTATATGTCAGAGTTGCAATAAATAGGTTAATGTCACAGTGACTGTTTACTTAAAAATAAAAGCCAGTGACATGAAGTGGAAATATACGACAATTCTGGTCTCCATGAGATACTTTAAAAACAATAATGATGATGACAAAACATTGTCATCAGCTAATAATAACATTTTTAGGGAGAGAAAAAGAGTGTCTAGCACAAGGTAATCATTTACATCCAAATGCTACATAAATATGTGGACAACATAATCAAAGAACCCTTATGCTTTACAAGCACCAGTTATAAATAGTGGGAACTGTGAGGAGAAAGGGTTCCTGGGGGACCACCCACCTTGGGGCGGGAACGGGCACTCCAGAGTTTTGAGAATTCCATTATCTTCCGGCTCTGGAAGGCCTGGGAGGGGATCCATCACCTTCCCTGACAAAACTGTGAAGCTTTCATAAAGGTGCCTGCTGGTATGAGCCTGAGGCTCAGCCACAGGACGGTTTCCTAGCACGAAAACATCACTGTGTTATAATCAGTACACAAACCAAGTATTTTGGTTGGACACACACACACACACACACACACACACACACACACTCACACACACACACACACACACACGAACGAAAGAAGTTCTCCAGTCCTCATGGAAAATGTTGTAATAGGACTTAAAAAAATTTTTTTTAATTAGTTTCAAGTGTACGAAGTATATGTATGGTATTTTGGTTAGACATCTATGTGTGTTATGGCGCAGGTGACAACGGGGACCCCCAGAGCTGAATCAGGAAGAATTATGAGCCTTTATCAACTGGCTGGCGACTAACTCTCTTCCACGCAGGGTTAGAGGAGATCAGCCCTGAGGTTTTAGACTGAGGCAGTTATAAAGCCTAGAACAAGCAAGCAGATCACAGAAGCAGAAATTGGCCATTAGCACAATACATCACCTAATGCCACACCCTGGATGACAAGTAAGCAGATTCCAGAAGCAGACATGGGCCATCTTCATATCTTCTACAATACACCTCCTAAAGCACACCTAAGCCAGTAGGACGACTTCTGGTATCTAAAGATATTCCTTCCCTGTAACGGACTTAGCTAGTTGGCTCACTTGAAAATGTTCCCCCCTTAACATATAGTTAGTAAAATGATCCCCCCAATTGTTCCCTCCCTCCCCTGACCCTCCACCCAGCCGAGGTGTTAATGCTGACTGCCTTCCCTATGCTGTGCTCCCCATCCTGCACACCCCACAGTCAGACACTAATTTGTACTTATTTAACCCTTCACCCCATCCTCCCAGCCCCCAGCCCCCTCCCCTCCGTCCAGCACCAAACTGCCCACCATCATTGTCCTTCTTATTCCTCACATCCCGCATGTCAGTGAAATCGTAGAGAGATTTTCTTTCTCTGTCCGACTTAAATACCTTCTGGGTTCATCACGGCAATATCTTCCCCCCCGTCTTCCTTTTCATAGGTGGGGGTCTTGTTGTTGTCTTGGTACTAGGAGAATTCTTCAGTGTAGATCCGGTGATGGGTGGGTGGCTTCCTGCTTGCATCTTCAGGATGAGATGCGGCATCTCTCTTTCACACGCCCCACCGACCCCGTGCCCCCCGCCCGGGGAATCTGCTTCTCTCAGACCACAGAGGGTGCGTTTTACTCCGATCAGCACACACATGTACAGCTCAACATCCGAAGACATCCCAGCAAAAATGGTGTTGCATCTTCAACAGACACCCCTCATCTTAGCGCTAGAGAAGACCTTTAGAATACGGGGTGTAGTCACAGGCGGTATTTGGCGGTGGCTTTCGTCTTGGAAGTGACCTGGATTTGCAGTGTGGAGAGATTCTCAACCAGGGGCACCTCGGGGGTTCCTCTGGGGATGTTGGAGAGTACGGATTGTGACTTAATTCGTGGAGTGCAGCCCGCCCACGGGGGACGTTGAGAGCTCTCTGTGGTGATTCACATGCCACCTGCTTCGGGGGTGGGGGTATAGCACTCCAGAGGCCGAATGACAGCAATGTGTGAAATTAGCCTCAGGCCAGAGAAGTGAGATTTCCAGATGGCTTCTCTTTCCACCTCTGTAAGATGGATCACTGCACACATATGAAGAGGTGTTTTCAGTAACTAAGTAGTTATTAGAATTTCACAATTCGCGTTTCTGTGATGACCCCTTGTTGACGATTGCCTTCGCTGATGTAGATGACCATCATTTGTGGATATCCCAGCCCCATTCCTCAGAAAGAGTCACTGATAAAAATTAAACTGCCAGCGCGAGCTTGGTTTGGCCCACATTGTCGCTAGAACCACCATTAGTTGACACAGTGTCTCATAAAAATCTCTCGTGTTTCAGTGTATCACAATCCCATAGTTTCCACAGGAAGGGTTTGAGTTTCCCGTCATGCAATGCACGAGAGTGATTTTGATTTGGGGACTTTCGCTGCTAGCTTGTCTAGACCTCAGAAAACCCCAAATAATACCACTTTTACCGGCATCCATCTCAAACGGCGCATGTGTAAAGCAGTATACAGACTCTCTCTCGGCCAGACACAAGAAGTAATTGGAAAGGAAAAAGAAAGCTCAGTCAGGAATAATTTTAATTGTGCATTGTTGTGGCAATTTCATTCTGGCTTTTGTTGTATCTTAATGGTGACAGCTGCACCCAGAATTTCTTGTTTCCGTAACGACTACAATTTCCTCTTCTTCAAAGCTGTGTGGTTATAACCTGCTCTTTTGTTTTCCTGCTTTGCCTAAGGAAATTAATGTTTTTGTTGTTAGTAGAGGGATAAAAGACAAATGTTAAAAGGTGTCCATTGCATTCATTTATTAATACGAGAAAGCGTTCGATCTCGTGGTCTTTCGCTAATTTTAGGTATGATTTTATTTTTCCGGCCACCCGTGGGTTTGTCACAAATTAATTAACTGCTTCATTTCTTTTATCTCATTGAGACCATTTCTGCCTCTGATGAGTAATTTCGTAAAGTTTGTTACAAAGGAAAATGCTTTTGTGAGTGACCGTTTTTGCAAAGAAAACACACAGAACGGCTGTGTCTTGTCCTTCGCTTGTGGGAGAAATGGAGTTTAACCTCAACGCCCATTTATGCCCTGCATGGTGAGGAGTGGGGGCTGGCCGTGCCACACGTCCACGCTCAGTGACTGCTGGGGCCACTCGCTGGCTGACCTCTTCCCCCAGCGTCTCAGGGGCCACCGTTCAAAATGGTGCCTCAGCAAAGTCCCAAGATGCAGGGTGGAACTTGGAGGTCACTTACGAAGGTCAGAATCGCGATGTCCATCCTTCCACGGGAAGATTCTGTTGTGAGTGAGATCCAGACAACAATAATGTTCTCAAATCAACAAAGTCACCGTCGAGGGCTGCCCCCCAATCGGAACGGTCACCTGAAGTCAACACACTGAGCATGTAAATTACTCCCTCCCTCCTGCTGTCCGGTGGCCCCAGATGCCGTGTCCACACCCCGGCGACAGGATGAGCCTTCCCTGTGGACGTAGAGGAAGGCAGAGATCTAATTGCACAAATGACACTGTGCGCCTACCTGTTCATTTTCTGTCCTTCGAAAATGATAACATGGTTTAGCCGTGAAGACCAAGGCTGTCTTTCTGAGCAATTTCCATCCGCTCAATTTGTGACTGGTCCATTAGACAAAATTAGCACCCCGCGGGAAGACGGCGTACACAGCGTAATTACGTGGCCCCTCGCAGAGAGGATGTGACTCTTACATTGCACAACCATGACCTTGGAATGAAAGGCAAGGTGACGATCAGAATAAGATTCGTCTGCCTGTGTGTTGGGTCTTCCCCAGGCATCGGGATTGCATGGGGGTTTTGCTTGGACAGCTCTGGTTCTGCAAAACAACATTGAAATGGAGTTCAATCACTGTCTGCAGCTAACTGTCCACGTCCTGTCTATTCCGAGTTTCGTGGAAAGTGCTTGATACTTGTCGTTTGCCAAACCCGCGCGTTCCAAATGCAATTCGAATGGAGAAGGTCGATCGATGTTTTTCTCACCCCTGGACATATACCCTATGAATTTATTCTTAAACTAGTCCAGAGGTCACCTTGAAATGAAGGAAACGAGGTAACATAATGTTCTCATCTGAGAATTCATTTTCTTTAACTGGAAGTTAGGAGGATGGTAAAAGTGAGCTTGGTGTGTGAAGAGAGACAGCTGTTCTTGTTGGATTGTGGTAGAAACGTGTCCGGACGCCGAAAAGAATCATTTGGAAGCTTTTTCCTTCTTGTCCTTGCTTCAGACATGGCGCTGGATTCCTTAAGTGTGTGTAGAATCAGCGAGTCCAGCTCTGATGCTTCGGTCACACGTGGGTGCTTTCTACTCTGCCAAATGAACGAATTCGATTTTTGATTTCCTCTAAGCCTAGTTTTAGACCTTCACTGCCCCACCAATCATCTCTTTGCGTAGAATTGAGACAGATAATCTCTTTGGAGTCTTTTCATTTCCTGTGTCTGTGGCTGTTTTTCTTATTTTGTGGTTTTGGAAATTTGGACTTTTACTCCTTTCTTTGTATAAGATCGTTTAACCCTTTAACCATTATTTTGTTTTCTAATTGATTTTTTTCTGTTATCTTTATTTTCTCTCTTTTTTTTGTTGTCATTATTTTTTTATTTCTTTACTTACATGCTTCACCTATTTATTTTATTGTATTATAGAATAGAAATGTTCCTCTAAGAATTGTTTTTATTGGATTATATAGGTCTTATGTGTTGCTTTTACTGTGTTATTCAGAAAATATTCTGCAGGTGTCATTGTCATTTTCTCGTCAATTTTGATTGATTCTAATTTCTGAGCTTTTTTTTTTTTTAGTTTGTAATTAGTCTATTCTTTTCATTGAAAATTTATTTAACATGTGTGCCTAATGTGGTCCATTATAACTGTTACATGAGCACATGAAAAAGAATTTATTTCTCCATCTGTTGGTCATATGGACATATATAGATTATCTATCTATATCAAGTAGATATTGCTTAGAATTACATTATTTAGAGATACGGCATGCTTAATTTTTCTTTCTCATCTGAACTGTCACATAGTGAAAGAGAAATCAATGGGCCCTAGTATTAATGCATTTCAGCATATTTTTATACATATTAATAACTATTCCATCTTCTTTATGGATCGGACCCTTTATCATTATAAAGATTTCTGCTTTGTTGCCTTGTCTGATGCTAATATGGTAACCCCTGATTTCTTTATATTTGCATTCTAGAGTATATATCTGTCCATCTTTTATTTTTAATAAGCTATGACCCTTTTACTTAGGGATTCATTGGGTTTTGTTTTGTGATTCAAACCTGAAGTATCTGTCTTTTGATAGTCTTTTTTTTTACATCATCAATATAAAATAATCGCCTGGTTTTATTTTGATATAGGTAGCCATTTTTAATATGTCAAAACTATTTCTACATATGGTTTTGAATTCTTGGTAGGTGTATTTCTTTTGATAATTTAGAAACTCGATTTCGGTTCTGGTAGTTATCTTTATGATGTTAGTGGTATATCGTATCCTCAATCGTTTATCCTGAAGGTGGTATTTTTTTTTTTGACTTGTAGTGTGAACAGCGGTGGAATTACTCCCTTCTTGCTTCTCGATCTTTCCCTCTATCCCCTCTGGGGTCTCGTGATACGTTGTGTGATTTGATATCATGGTTTTCTTTATACCCTTTCATGTTCACATCTTATTAGTGTTAAGTGACATCTCTTGAACATAACACATGAAGAAATCCTTGCACGTACACTAGCTCCCACTTCTCTCCCTGTATCTTGCCAAATCTGGTAGTCACAGCATTTGGATCGTCAGGTTTGTGGCATTTCATTCTAGCCCTGTTGAAGCATTTTCACAATTTCTCTGTCACTGGCTGCTCTTATGAATTCTTCAAGAGAGGCTTATGGGAGATAGACCCCCTAAGTTATGGGTGTTTTATTCAGATGACAGTTTGTTTGGGTATAAAATTCTGCGCTCACACTTTTTTTCTATAAAGTATAAACTGCTCCAATGTCTGGCATCAGATGTTGCTTTATAGAAATTTGAGGCAGCTCTCTATTTTTTTTCTCTTTCTAAACCATTTGCTTGAACGTTTAAAGGATCTTTTCTCTTTATTTTTATAATCTAGTGAGTATGCTCGGTTATCTTTCCATGTTTACTTTGGGGGCCAGTTGTTTCTGAGACATGAAATGCTTTTTCAACCTTTTTTATTTATTTATATTCTTTTATTTATGAAGTTGTTTCTTAAATATCTTTTTATCTTCTTAATGTCGGTGGTATAATTCTCTTCCGTAAGGACACCAACTGAGCACATATCGAAAGTGTGGTACTCCAGCAACTATAAATCTCATTCTTTTCACACTAGTGCTTTACGGTTCTTAATTTATTTCAATTTCATTTTCTCATCTATCCAATTCTATCTTCTCTGTCTATGATTTATTACTTATATTCTTAACAAGGTTCTTTCTCCATTGTAGTTTTTAATTTGCTTTTTTTATGTCCACATGGATTTTAACTTACTTCTTTGTTCTCTGCCAGCTTATATTCATCTTCCGATGTCACACCATTACTTCCCCGAGCTAACACATGAGGTTATATTAGATCACATTTCATGGCTTATTTCTGACGCGTATTCTTTTTCCTGCCACTTACTTGCTCTTCCATTTCTTCTTTTTCATTCTGCTTCAGCCGATATATCCTGTGCCGTTTTCTTTTTCGTTCTTGCATATCTGTGAATGGGAGAGTTCTTTCTGGACCCTCATTACTGTAAAAAGCCAGATCTGTGTTTCAGATTAGCAAGGGGTCCCCTTTGGATTCGAGGTTTTATTTGTAAGTCATGTTTTTTTCAGGCTTTCATTCTCTCCAGCCAACAGAGACCAAGAGCTGTAGAGATACAGTGCAAAGTCATCCTTTTGCTAAAACATAACGTTGGCATTTATATGCTTATGTGTGTGTGTGTGTGCGTGTGCGTGTGTGTGTGTGTGTTTTCTGTATGCATTCATCTTTATTCTCACCTTCCCTGTTTCTTGAGATTTTCTAAAAGCCAATCTCAGAGAATCCTTAGTTTACAAAACAATCCTCTCTGTTTCAGCCGTGTCCTTATTGGCTGGACAGCGGGCTTCCAAGAGCCCCTCTCTTGCTGTGTTTGGAACCATCACGTTCTTCCAGAATCCTTATGAACTTTGCCTTGCCCTCAGCAGCATTGGGCAGCTCTCTGCATAGATCGCGTTCCATAGATTAGCGCTTGCCTTTCCGTTTTCCCTTCAGTCCGTGACTTCGTGGTGCTTTCCAACGAGGGAAGGATGAGAGCATGACTATTCCACAAGCAGCTTCGAGCTGGATGTTTCTGAAGATGTTCTAACGGAGGCAGTGACTGAAAAGCAATCTAATAAAGGAAAAGAGATTGTGACGATACTTGCTCACAGGAGTCAATTATCTGTACAAGAGAAACGAGCACTGCGTGAGCCTACTTTATGTTATAAAGTCTTATGGTTTAGAAATGTCTGCACAGGGCCATTATAGTTTGGGACAGCGTAGAGGACGGTTGAACGTGGATTTTGAATATCAGACAAACTTCAAGTCCTGTGTTGCTACTTGAAGCAAATTGATCGTCTTAGCTCTACAACAAAAGGAAATACGAGCAGACTTCATCTCACAGGGTTGTTTCAACAACTCAGCGAGGCTCTTGTCACAAAGCACATGACGTAGTATCCGTCTTAGTCACCTGCAGCCACTCGGACATAACACCACAAAGCGAGCGGCTTAAGCCACACAGATGCCGGCTGCTCCGAGTCCTGGCGCGGGCTGCTGGCTCGCGGGCTGCTGTCCTCCTTCTGGGTGCTCGCGTGGCAGAGAGTGAACTCACGGGAGCTCCCCGGCATCCTGCCTCGCAAGCACACTCACCCACACTCTCCCCCGTGCCGAGCTCACTCCACTGCAATTGCTCCCTCGCTCCAACTTGGGCCACACCTGTGAGTCGTGGAGGACGGAGTTAGCTGTCTGTCCCCATTCCTTTTTGAAGGCACCCATGACATTTCATGGACGAACTATATAGTTGTTTAAAGGTAACTCGAAGCTGTATCTTCTCTGAACGTCTCTGAGGGTTTTTTTTAATGAGATATAATTCACCAATTGACCATATTAATGATTTTAAAGTACACAGTTCACTAGTGTTTAGCATATTCACGGCTAATGTCCTGCTAGTGTCCCCAAAGGTCTCTTGGGTACGATGCGGAAAGAGGACCCAGAGCCCGACTGCCATGTTTGAGGGGACACTTTCAGAGGTCGGCCCTTGACTGGCATCTGGGAACTCAGCTTTCTGGGGTTCCCCGCTGCCCTAGGGGGTGGGAACAGCCCACCGTTTCTGACTGCTCACGCGCACAGCCTGGCTCACGCCGAGGGTCTGCGCACTTCTGGGAGTTGGGGGCTGGCTGTGCCAGCCGGAGGCTGCTCTAGTGACCTGTCCCGCAGGAGAGCCTGGGCTGCCAGGTCAAGAGTGGATGTTCCAGATAGTCGGCATTCCACTGGCATTTTCAAAACGGGCCGCGTTGGTGCACGTCTGCTGGGAGAAGACTCTGGAAGCTCGCCCTGGTTTCCCGTCGTCCTCAAGCCGTGGGCCTCGTCCCTTAGCCGACCCCGCTCTGTACCCCTGCACACCGCGCCATGAGGAATGAGATCTGTGATGACTCAGATTGGCTGAGTCTGAGAGCGACGCCCCCACACCCCCGCCCACGACCAGCCAATCATCAAACCGGGGGCGCTCTGGAGACCCCGACGTTGTCATACACCTAGGAGGAGACTTTCTGGCTTACTTATTTTTTTTCTATACTCACAAACCATTTTCTACGGCACCTCCACCATTCTGCGTTCCCCCAGCCATATGTGGGTGTTCCGATGTCATTCTTACCAGCACGTGTTATGTTATGGTTTTTATTTGTTAAATACATAGTGGGTACAAAGTGGTTTCTCGTTGGTTTGTGTGTCTCTAGTGGCTAATGATGTCGGACATCTTTTCACGGGTTATCTACCATTTGTGATTTTGTTTGTCTGTTTGGTGAAAAGTGCCCATTCAAATCTTTCGCCTATTGTTTAAATTGCGTTGTCTTATCGCCGTGGAGTTGTGGGCATTCTGTGCCTGTTCGGGATACCACACCCTCACCAAATACATCGTTTGCAAAGATTTGTCTCTTTTTTTCTGTAGCCTGTGACATTTTAACTGCATCGCACAGGTTGGCTGCACTTTTAATCATCCTGTTTTTCGATCCTCGGTAGCCTTCTCTCAGTCCACCCAAACAGCCTCATGTATGTCCCTTCCGTGGTTATTTTTTCAGACCCTGTCACTTTTGCTATGTCGGTAGCACGCGGAACGCCCTGCGTTGGCCCAGCATGTCGCACGTTTCAGTAATTATCCAAGGAAGGGCTATAAATACCTCCGTTCTGCTCTGGAAACTTCGCCCGGAGTGGAAACACATCAGCTGTCAGCTGCCAGCTCCCAGGTCCCCTTTGAGGAGATGTTAGCGATGGCTCACGTCCTGCCTCCCTGGGGGTACCTTTCCTGTCAGGGTCCCGAACATTCCGTGATGAATGGGCCCACCCCGTGTGAGGGCGGCCGCCACCCAGGCAAAAACGCTGGCGTTTCACTTGATCTTCTTCAGAAATTTTCTTCGCACACGAGAGAGACAGTGGCTCCCTGCGGATTACCTGAGGGTGAAGGACACGTGAAGGATGGTCGTGTCGCTCGAAATGTATTTCCTACTTTTCCGCTGAAAGAGAACAGACAAATTCTCCCTAATTATTCTTTCTTTTCCTGGTCACTTCAACGATTTCTCTTCTACTTTGGAAACTTGGACAGTGAATCTGTGGCTGGGACGTTTGTCACACGAGCCACACAGTTTTCTTTGTGTTTTTTTTAACTAAATGTGGGGACACACACACGTCTCCAATGTGTGAAACGACGGACCCAGAATGGATCAGGAACTTGCAACCGAACCCCGTGGGTTGTCTTCGGGGGAGTCTGTGAAGGCCTGAAATTTTATGTCCGATTTTGTGCAGATGGCAGCTCCTTTGCACCTTCTCATTACAAGGATCCCTGATGCAAAAAAGCAAAACAAAACAAAACAAAACCTGCTGACAGGACTAGGTGACGCCTTCGGCCTGTCGAGAGCGGGTTCTGCGTTTTTCTGTTTTGTCTTTAATTCAGTTACTGAGCATCGATTTTTCGGGGGCTACCTGCTCGAGGGAAGGGAGTGGCCAGGGCTGTGGCTGTGTATTTTTGTGTCTTCGGCCTGTGGAATGGAGCAGTGCTCAGAAACCATCCACTGCACGAATTAATGAAAGAAAAAAAAAAGAAAGAAAAGAAAGAAAAAGAGAGAGAGAGAAAGAAGGAAAGAAAGAAGGAAAGGAAGGAAGGAAGGAAGGAAGGAAGGAAGGAAGGAAGGAAGGAAGGAAGGAAGGAAGGAAGCAATGAACGAAGGAGAAATATTTCCTCTGGAGAGGAACATACTGTCTCTTACGTAAGAAACGGGCTCTGTAAGGAGAAGACTGTGTTTCAATATAGAATTAAAAGTCCATTTTTATAAAACATTCAAACACCGACTCCCGTGATAGCCTCCGTCTCAGCAGCTTGGCTCAGAAGATCCCCCAGAAGCCCCCGGGTTCTGTTGCTGATGTCACCCGCCCGGGCTCGGCTGCGTGCCACCTTCTACCTGTTGTCACGCAGTCCCCTCGTCCGTGAAGGGCGGGCGGACACCAGCGGAGGGGCAGGACGAGCGGAAGGGGCCGGAGGGAGAGCACCCCGTTAGCTCGGTCTCTGTCCCAGCCGAGCACCCCGTGGGCCCCGGCTTCCGTGTTCACGGGGCTCGCGGTCAGACACGCCAGCGGGGCACCCTCAGCGTCTGGGGCGAGCGCCAGGGCGCGCAGGACGTGTGCGGGGTGCGGGAACCCGTGTCCTTGTCAGAAAGCATCACTGCCTGCCGCAGACAGAGATCCGGCCTGCTTTCGATCCACATCCCACTTTGCTTTTTTGATGCCATCGAGATGAAACGCCATGACATGCAAAGGCGGAACCCAAGCGAAAGGATTTATGTCTCTTTTATCCCCTCTTAAGTGCGGACTGGACCCACCTTCTTTCCCGCCCTGTCTGGAGGGGACGCGAGTTCTGAGCCCGCACGTGGGCGTCGGGGACCGGGGTGAAGGTCACGGATGGGGTGTGTGTGTGACGCACGCTTGAGTGTTGACACACCCAGGCAGGTGTGTGCTTTGCAGGGGACAGAGCATAACGGGAGAAAGATGTGCTGACCCATGTTATTACTTTTCTTGAGGCAAACTTTTGTGTCCATGGGGACTTACATTCAGGATGGGGTTGTATCGGGACCGCTGAGGAGTGGGGGTGTCTTCCCACCGAGCAGAGAAATATCTCAAAGTCACGAGGCTTCATCCTCCTCCCTGTCCCCAGCTGTCCCGTCCCGGGTCGGAACTAAGGAGGGAGCTTCTAGATATCTCGTTTGCTTCCTTGCGTAGGGCTCACTGGGCGCCAGGCCCCGTCCGTAAGTCTTTCGAAGTATTAAGTCATTTAATGCGCACAGATGACTCCGTTAGGCAGACGCTACTGCAGGCTCCGTGTCACCAGCGAGGAGGCTGAGACCCCAAGCGACTTGCTCAAGGCCACCTGGAGGCAGAGCTGAGGTCCGCACCAAGCCACTGTCCCCGCTTTTAATTCCTGCACCGTAACTACCTCGCGGATCTTGGCGTGTTCTGCGTAAGAGACGTGGCCAAGCACCAGTTTCCTGGTTCCACCTGCGTCCCTCGAGGGACAGGAGAAGCCTGCGGTCACGCCGTGGGCATCCCGGGCGCCCCGGGGTGGGGCTTTGGTGCCTGCCTCCCTTCTGTGAAGCGAGACACAGCAGCAGGGCCTGGGTTCATGGGCACAGGGAGGGGCGGGGGCGCTGCCGTGAGGGTGGCTGGGGTGGGGGACGTAGCTGCCACCACGCTTGCCGGACTCCTGGGGAGGCCACCCGTGCACACTGCATGTGTGTGCGTATGTGTGTGTGTGCCCGTGTGTGTGTGCGTGTGCACGTGTGCATGTGCGTGTCTTACTGGAGCAAACGGACGATTCTGTTACAAAGGCGGAGAACGCGCTGGCCGCCGTCCCCTCCCGGTGACATCCCCGTGGGGGAGGTCTGAGGGCCACTCATTAGTGAAATGAAGAGGACAGGGGGAGGGGTGGGGGGGCTGAGCCAAAGCGCCCAACAGCCCAGTGGACCTGCCTCTCCCCTGGTCTGAGGAAAGCCAAGAAAAGGTTTTTCTCCTGTTTCATGGGCCTGTGACTGCAAGCCGGTGGCACTGTCTGTGGCCATTTATCCCTGTCTGTGTGTGCACGACGCTTCACCGTATGACAGAGGGACACGTGCGCTCGGAGCGGGGCGCGGACGCGGCCCCGCATCCCGCCTGGACCGGCCCCGCGGCTGCCCGCCCACCAAGGGCGCACAGAGGTCACCAAAACCACCGCCACTGTCCCTCAGTTAATGGTCTGTCCAGAGGCCGCCACAGGGCGCGGGTCCCCGCCGGACGCCGAGGGGTCTGTCCAGAGGGCGCTAACGTGGGGTCACCGGTCCTCCGGCCACACGAGGCGGTGTCCTGCGATGGGGCAGGGCGCGGGACACGTTTCGTTGGGGACACGTTTGGGTGGGGCTTGTCGCATGTGCCGGCAATCAGCAGCAAGGGACTGACTTCCAGGGGGCAAGCGATCGTGGGGGGACCGGGGCGAGGCCGCGGGTGAAGTGAGGGGGTCGCGGGGGGCGGGGGGCTGGGGGCGGAGGGATGCGATGCCAGGAGCCGCCCCACACATGAGCCCCCGCGCGCTCCGCGACGCCGTCTGCAGCGCGGGCCGCTCACCTGCGCGGGTGTGGCCGCTGCGATGCGCGCAGCCGTCGGCTCGCGCACCTGACCCGGCCGAAGGGCCCTCACCTGGGACAGAAGGGGCCAGCGCCGTCACGGAACCTCGGTCCCGTCCTGGCTTCTGTTTGGCGTCAGCCTGGTCCCTGCCCGGGGGTCGCCCCGTGAGGACCTCGGGGGGCGGGGGGGGCGCCGCCCCTCCCCCAGGCAGCCCCGGGCCGCGGGCGGAGTTGCGGGCCCGGCCCGGCTTCTGGCACCACGGGCTAGGCGTGCGGACTAGGCCGTGGTCAGCCCGGCCGCCCTGCCCTGCTGCGCCCGGCGGGGCACAGCGGGTGCGTCTGCTCGGACCACTAGGGGCCAGAGGGTGGGGGTGCGGGTCCGCCAGAGAAGGCGGGGCATGTTCTCGCCTTAGGGAGAAGCCGGGCGTCCAGTCCAGGCAGCCCCCCCTCCACCCCGCTGGGGCAGCGATGCTGAATGAATGAATCGGTGACCCGGTTATCCGTGAGACGTCCTCAGCCAGAACCGGCCCGTGTCACACACGCGTGTTACGCTTCTCCTGCTCGTTCGCATGGGTGCACACCAGCGCTTTCCAACACACGGCAGCGTCAGCCACAGCACAGGACGGGGCCCTGCAGGGCAGTGAGCTGCGGAGTGGGTGACGGTGCGTGCACGCTACACGCTCACCAGATGCACAGGGTGACAGCGCGTGTATGTGTCACCCTCGCCAGATGCACAGGGTGACAGTGCGTGGACGCTGCACCCTTGCCAGATGCACAGGGTGACAGTGTGCACGCGTCACCCTCGCCAGATGCACAGGGTGACAGTGCGTGGACGCTGCACCCTCGCCAGACGCACAGGGTGACAGTGTGTGCACGCGTCACCCTCGCCGGATGCACAGGGTGACCCACGCAAGGAGTGAGCCTGGTGTGCACCACGGACCTGCCCTCGTGCACGCGTCTCCTTGGTCACAAAGGTGCTGCCCGATGCGGACGGCCGTGCCGGGGACTTCTCTGGAAGGTGCGTGGGGACTTCCTGTACGTTCTGCCCAGCTCTCCTGCTGATTTAAAACCGCTCGAGAAGACAAGCGTTCACTGGGGAGGCGGCGTTAGCTGCGCTTGTCGGCTCATCGGCCCCTCTGCACGCGCACTCAGCGAGGCCGGGACGGCGTCTGCTTCCCCCGCTGTATGTCCTGCACCTGGCGTCGGAACCGCAGGCAGCGAAGGCCCCCACCCTCCGACCGGAAACCATCCGGGTTGGAAACATTGGAGAATTGAGGCCGTTTCCGATTTTAGAAAAGGAACGACGTCCACAGAGCATGCCCGGCCAGCATCGCGGAACATCCCGGCTCAATCTGGGTCAGCCCTGCACACACACACGCACAATGCCGCAGCGAGAAGCTATGAATATTCACGCGACACTATTTATAGCCTCCCTCGCCTCCACTCAGGTCAGCGTTGGCCTCCAAATGAGTTACAAAATATTTGCATTTGTTGAAAATTCATTTTTCTTTTGCTAACTGGGGCTCGACAGCTAAATCACCCAATGACTTATTTGTAAAGGCGTGATGAACCCACCACTACAGGAATTTGTTGGGGCTGGAGGTGAGGGTCAGAGCGGGATGTGCTGACAGTCCCCGCGGCCGGTCCTGTCCACTCCGAACCCGTCCCCCAGCCCCGCAGAGAGTCCCTGCGGCCGAGACCCTCACACACACACACACCTCCCAGCGTCCCTGGGACCTGCCGTGGCTGCAAGTCGCTCTTCCCTGTGTGGGACCCAAGGCGTGACGGCAGCTCACGAGCAGCAGCCCGCTGGGCTGGGACAGCAGGCTGGGGACAGCGAAATGGGCCCAATTAATCCAAAGGGGAGAGAGAGAGACAGACAGAGAACCCACGTTCCCAACCTGCAGACAAGTCACACTTGGCTGTGGAGGTGTGCTGATTGCCTCTTTCTTAGAGGACTGTTTTATTTTCAGGGGGTGATGGTTGCTATTTCTATGACAGTTACAGCACCTGTGTGGTCTGGGGCCTGGGGAATACATTTGGGGTGAAACAGTCTCTTCTAACCCCACGTTCTGTGACTCCGTTGGTCTCTCCCGATAATCCAGACGTGGCGAAGAGTGGCCCTGACACTGCAGGGTGCTTCTGGGACACGGGCGGGGGGGCCAGGGAGAAGCCGGTTGACATGGATTTTGTCTTCCCCCCAAAAAAAAAAAACAGATTTAAAAAGAAATGGAATGGGAACAGGGGCTTGAGAAGCCGGGGCGAGAACAGAGTCCTCTAATAACTCCGCTCCCTGACGACCGAAGGGGACGAGGTTAAAGAGAGCAGCCTGACCTTTGACCCTGGTGGGTTTCGGGTCATGGGTTTCTACTGTTCTCTGAAAACCCAAAGGTCTCTCACTCTTCGTTGGAGCATGAAAGGGGGTTGCTTCTCCTTAGTTTAGGCGCCGTCCGTGCTGCTGGGCGGGGGGACGCGGAGGTGAGGTGGAGCAGCCTGGTGATGGGGGGCAGAGGGTCCCCAGGGGGAGAGGCCAGGAGGGCGTGAGGCCTCGGGCCAGCGCCAGCCGCTCAGACTTTGCCCAACAGAGAAAGGCCAGGAGGGGCCTCAGGCCAGGGCTGGTCGACGTCCTTCTCTCTGGGAGCTCAGCCCTGGGCACAGAGGGTCGGTGTCAGCCGGTCTCACGTTTTGGGGTGCACCGCACCACCCCGGGAGCCAGCCGCAGAGGCAGGCTCGTGGCCCCGGGGTTTTCTGCTGTAGCCGTCCCGGCCGGGGCTGTAACAAAGCGGGGTGCCAGCCTACGTGCGAGGCGGCCCGCCGTGTTTAT
>PVKZ01004941.1:0-55911 GCA_004027375.1 Macroglossus sobrinus | reverse complement strand
CGTAATAATGAAAACGCCCCGTGTGTCATCATCGCTGTGGAAATCACAGCGTTCGTGGGACGCCCGCCCATCGAGTTCATTTGTCCTCATCAACGACAGCGTCTCTGCGGTTTACGGGGGTTCACAAAAACATGCAAATAGAATGTTACGACGTTCAGGGCAGAGAGCATCATGGAACACATCGTACCTTATTGTAAGATAAAAATAGCCAAGGGCCGCCCGCGGAATGCGCTCCCGCGGCCTCCCCGGCCCTTTGCTGTGGTTTTCCTGCTGGTCCGGGCGCTCTGCGTCACGGGCAGCGGGCGCCAGGGGTCTGGTCTGCGCGCCGTGAGGCGTGTTTCCGTGGCTTGCCATTTCCCCGGCCGTGAGGCCGCCAGGTCACCCGCTCCTGTGGAGGTGGTGGGGCGTTGGTTTTGCTCCAGGGGGCTCACCGAAGGTTGGGGTGTCGGAGCTCAAATGCGACCCGTGTGATGATGCCTGGAGGACACCTCCCCGTGGGCGGGTGGGTGACGGGGACAAGGTGGCTTAGTGCAGGTTTTAACTCGCACAAACGGGCTCACTCTCCTGGATGCAGGTTCTTCACTGCGCACAGCAAGGTTGCGACAGTGCGTGGGGCTGGGGCGGACCCCACGTGTATTTCTGTAAGGTATACCGCTGACACAACGCAGCATGGCCACCCTCCGTGAGGTCTGTCGTGTTTCCGCCTGCACTTTCCACGAGGGACTGACTCTCCGAGGTCCCTTTGTCCCCGGAGACTCGGGGTTGGTGTGTGACGAAGCACTTCCTTCCGCCCACGGAGGGGGCTTGTCCTTACTGAGAGCATGAATACCAGGGGGTCACGCCCATCCTCCTGCGCTCTGTCGCCTCCACCGCGTGGTCATTCGTCTTGTGCAGGCGACACTCGTGTGGTGCCTTGTCCACGCTCTCTCGGCCATTTACCCAAACGGAAAATGCGGTCGGGGGCCCCGCACCGTGGTTGGAGCAGGTGGACTCCAAGTTGCTCCTAAAAACATGTTGTCCCCACCGCTGATGCTCTGACGTTTGCTGCGGCCACAGCGACAATGACCTTAGTGCCGGGACCTCACATGGGACTGCCCGGGGAAGAGACCCCCTTCTTCATCTCCCCCTCCCATACCCACAGATAAACCCCTTTGAGGCCAAACCTGACAAAACCCCAGGGCCAGGAGTTTGAAGGCAGAAGGCTCTCTCCAACATCTGGACCATTTTAAACGCCCCACGTAGCATCATTTCAAGTTCTTACGATGGTCTGTGAAGCCCTACACGATTGCTTCCCCGAGCCCTGACCTCACAGCCCTCTGACCACACGCTCAGCACCTTCTCCTCTGCAGCCCCTCCTCTCCTGAGCTCTCGCCGTCTCCTCGGCTAGCTCCTCCATCCCTACAGGGCTCCGTCCCAAAGCAACCTCTTTGGTGACACCTTCTCGGCTTTCCGTCCACCTCACTAACTCCTGTCGCCCTCACCTGCTTTCTGTTCTCCATCACGCCTCCTCACCTGACAAATCGCACACATATCTGCTGACTTAGAAGCTCAAGGTGAGCAAAGAGGAGGCTCGACTGGGTGGTCGCTGGTGCCTCCATAGCCCACGCGCTCCTAGGCCATGGTGGATGCTTGATTAAACTCGGTGCATGTCGGGTAACCAAAATCATCAAGCCAAAGGGTGTGGGGTATGGGAGGGAAGAAATGGTGGGGATTCAACTCTCTGCCTGTCCTCTTGGGTCAGTGACCTCGGCTCTGTCACTGAACTTTCCTGTCTGTGTCATTATTGAGATTTGGGCTACATTTTTAGAAAGTGAAGATTTTTGGATGGTTTTTCAAGGTCGAACCTTTTAGAATTATTTATATTCTTCTTATATTCTGACTTTTCCTGCTGGACTATAATCTTAAGGGCAGGATTATGAAATGTGCATCATTTTATTCTCTGATATTCACAGAACAAGCCTTGTACTTAGCTAGTGCTCAATAATTATTTATTGAAAAGAATCTCTTATTTGTTTTTTTTTTTTTCTGGGACTTCCTCTACTCACGGTGATTAGTAATCTTTTTTTTTCCAAATAATTCATTTTATACTATCCGATCTGCTGGATGAAGGGTTGGCACACTACCTGACGAAGACTAGATAGTGACTATTTTCAGCGTTGCGGGCCATGCTTCATTTTCACGACTGTACACGTCTACCATTTTAGCATGAAATCAGCCATAAACAACTTGTAAACAAAGGTTATGGCTGTGTCGCCATAAAATCCTATTTACCAAAACAGGTGGTGGGCCATGCTTGGCCCGTGGCCCATAGTTTGCCTCCCCCTGTGCTAGAGCGTACCTTATTTTCATAAAATAACCGTTCTTAAAAACGAACCGTTGGGTCCTATTGCGCTTCTGAATTAGACATGAGCCGTGTTTCGACATTAAATTAATTGTAGTTGCGTTTTCATTGTTGTCCGTTTGTTACCTGAATAGAGTCTTGCTAAGTGATTCCCAAGCTTGAGTCCTCCTTTATTTTACCTTTAGATTATATAAAGCTTGACACACTTGAGATTTAGCCCAAGGCTCAATAATGACACAGACAAGAAAGTTCAGTGACAGGGCTGAGGTCGCTGACCCTAGCGGGGAGGCAGAGAGTTGAATCTCTATCATTTGTTCCCTCCTGTACCCCACACCCTTTGGCTTGGTAATTTTGTTTACCCAACATACACTCAGTTTAAGACATTGAGACACTGCCTTTTCTTTTTTCTTCCTTTTTTGATTCTTCAATCATATCTCACCTTTGTGACCTTCTCGTGTACATAAGGGGAACCTGAGACAAAGCCTCCAGGGCTGGCTCACCAAGAGCTTTGTGGCTGAACCAGTTTCTTACCCGCTGGAGTCTGGACGAGGGGAAGAAAGGACCACACCGGATTAAAGGTGTTTGGAGGCGGGATCGGCAAGTAATGTGGCCCAGCGCGTCCCTCCTCCACTCTCCCCAGGCCTGATACCGCGTAATCCTTGTATACACACTCTGTACCAGCAAGGACAAAGGAGTGGACTTTAGTCCCTTAGCTGAGACTCTAAACATGCCAAGGAAGCAGAGAGGAGCCCACGTCTCAGGCGTGGCACAGAAACCCGACCTGACCCAGCAGAGAGCTGCTGTCTTTCCTCACCCGGTGGTGGCCAAGCCGACTTCCTTCCATCTTGCCTGCCGCAGCCTCTGTCCAATCCGGAGTGGGTGGGAGAGAGTCTCTGGGAGAACATTTGGCGCCCCTGGCAGGAGGGGCTGCCAGCACCCTCTGGTCCCCAGCTGCCACCTCTAGCCACAACTAAGTCCCAACCAGGAAGACCTTTATCTCCAGTTGCACTCCAGTCCTCGCACAGCTTTGAGTTCAAAATGACTTAGGGAAGTGGGGGAAAGGAGGACATTTTTTTTTACCCTTTTGTTCCTGGCCCCGAGGAGAAACAGCACCGTAGCTGGTGAGACAGTGGTGGTGCGTCTTGTTGTACCTTTTAAGGTGTTTATTCTATAGAACTAGTGGGAACCCACAGGTAGGTACTCAGGACTTAGAATAGCTTCTTATCTCCTTAGTAAGAGGTCCTCAAAGCAACCAGAGTTGTGGGCAGGGAGCAGAGCAAAGGGCCAGCTTAGAGAACCCCGGATGCAGAAGACCACCTGGATGCTGTGGGTCTAAGATGCTCTTTCAGGGATTGGTGGCTCATCTATATTTGCAGAGAAAGGCACAGCCCCTCTGTGACTATGGAAGGTTTCTACGGGCACCATTGTCACAGGGATGGCAGAGAGGGAGGCCCAGCGGGAAGAGGCGAGGGGCTGGAGACCTGGACTGGAAATCCAGGTGTCTGTCCTCGTTCTGTTTCACACCCTTTCACCACGCCCACCTCTCTGGTCCTCGTCCCCGGCTTCTTCCAAGTCATCTCAGAATCTTACACGCAACGTTGATGTCCAAGCTCCTCCCCAGACCAAACACATCAGAATCGCTTAGCCATCTACAAGTCTCTCTGGGCTTTTGTAATGCAGAGTCGGGGTTGGGGGACACTGCTCTACTTTATTATTGTCACTGGGACAAAAATACTACCGGGCGGAATCATGGAAGGCCACTAGCTACCTCGCAATCCCCTCTCCTGGACCCTTCTCGTAAGGCTGCATCCGAAACCAGACTGTGAGGTCATCTTCTAAATAATTCCATTCATATGTTTCTTAAATGATGCAATGTGTCCATAGCTGAAAAGCAAGCAGTACCCGTTCTGATGCAGGGGTTCATTTCTGGCCATTTTCAGCCGTTGTCACAGTGTGGTCGAAACCTCGGTTAACACTGAGGTGGCTGTACATGCAGTAATTCAGGGTGTAGACTTTGAAGCGAAACTAAGATTTGAAACTCTGTGCCTCAGATCACTAGCTGGTTGAACTTGGACTTCATCTGAAACTCAGTTTTGCTCACTTAGAAAGTGAGAAGACTCATCACTATCTCACAGACACCTGTTTGTTAACACGATAGCAAATTTAATAATTAATAATACTTAAATGACGTGGTGGACATAAAATGCCTCAATTAAATCCCATGGTAATCCACGGTAACCTTCAACAAACGGCAGTTACTATTATTAGAACTGAAAAGAATCGTGTGTCTGGGCCGAGTCTCGTGTTCTTGTTGTACGGGATAATGGCTCAAGGATAAGAATTGAGCCCACTAACACAGTCCTGATTTTTCTTGAAGCGGTGAGCTCACTGGAGTTATCTTGGACTGCCAAGTTCAATCAGATCCAGGGCTGTTGGTTACTGTCGGCGTACAACGAAGACAAACGCTTGGAGGAATCTTTCTATGGAACGCAGGCCAAAAACAAAAAAAATTCCAGGGCTGACTGTGATTTCCTTTGGATTCACAGCAGCTTATGTGTGGAGTGAGGATATTCCCATGGTTCTTATTACCTACTGGGGGTCAAGAGATGAGCTATAGTGATGTGGAGAGAGTGATTTTTGACATCTTGGTGACAATTGGGGTTAAGCATTTAGGCAAAGTATGAAGCTCTTCAGTGCACTATTGCAATAAAAAAAAACATAAAGAGAAAATAGATCTCAAAGTAAGCAGAATTTAACACAATCTTTAGGAGGTATCTACTCTGCAAACAACTTGTTTGAGAACCAAACTTGAACTTAGCCTTTCTGACAGGAGACTTTTAAAGTTAGAAGTTATCTTCAATTTTAAGAAAAAGGCAACGTTACGGACTAAAACTGGAAAATAAAGGATGGTAATGAAGATGTCTCTTTCACGCTGTGTGATTGTGCGCTCTTCATGGCCACATGGACAGTCAGCCTTCTGGTGGAAGGCTGGCGTTCGTGCTGTCATGCGTGTTCGTTCGGGCCTAGGTTCTGTGTTCCCCCACGTCCCTCATAAACACACACACACACACACACACACACACACACACACAAACACACATGTGGACACGTGGAGCTGTGGGAAGAAGCTGTTCATGACCCGCCACCCCCTTCATTTCGAGCTCATGAAGAAACCCAACACCTCACAAATGCTAAGCAGAATCTCAGTGATGCAGGCTTCCCTCTTCACTAGAATTCCATCTCTAGGGCTCAGTGAACTGACAAATGCTGTGACTTCCAGACCGGGCCCATGTGGACCCTGCCCGAGTGATTTCTGCATTGCGGGTGGGAGTTTTCACTGGGCGCTGATTGCCAGCAAGAGCACATTATATCACTGCAATAGCAGGCATCGTCCATCACTGCCTGCCCCTCACCTTTGCACCTGTCCACGTGCACACGTCAGCAAAGCAGATACATCATGCACTCGATTCGGTGCTGGCTGGTGTAAACACTTCATCAGCAAATGAGGGACAGAAGGGGCGTCTGAGCAACGCGTCAAATAATATCTCAGGTTCTAAAACGAAGGTAGGAGATAGATGTTCATACTCAGTTGCTGGCTCTACGGATAACCCGGAAGAGGCTAGAAGCGACGCTGCCCTAAGTGGCATTAACCTTGCAGCTTTGAAATCACCGCCCCGCAAGGCACTTCAGGAAAATCAGTGTGTGAAACTCGGTGTTTAGTCTAATTAAATTCTATTTATTCATGCAATCGAAACGATTTGACTCCTCAAGTGGTTTGCGAGAGAAGAAATAGAGTGAGACTCACAGAAGTCTGGTATCTACCCAGCGGTCCTTGGAAAGAATGCAAATCATTTAAAGCTTTGTAAGCCAGCTCAGAGGCTCTGCATAAAAACCCATGAAAAACAGGAGATTGGAAGCATCTGTAGTACCCAGCTTACCTGGAGTCCCCAGCTTACCTATCCCACAATTCAAACGCAGAGGACGAGAGGAGAATCTGGGTATTAGAACAGAGATTGGCACGTGACCATTCCTGGATGTGAGTTCAGGCAAAACGAGTCAGTGTCTTGTCACACTGGCCATGTACCATGGGCGGGAAGAGTGTCTCGACACTGGCCCCCTCCACACCCCACTGCCCTCTTAAGCCCTGTGGGGCTGGACATCTCCCATGCCTCTCCTCACCTCCACTGCATAAGAACCCCGGCAGGTAAATCTCTCTTCTTCAGTTCACTAGGGCAAAAACCAGCTCAGAGAAGACACCTGTCTTTCCCAGGTCATATAACTGGTGGTACACAGCTATTCTAGAATTAATTCCACACCTATCCGGGACTCAGTATATGCTCCCCACCTCACCCCTAATGATACTGTCCTTCCTACCAGAAAGAAATAATAAAATGACTCAGAGTTTCGAGGCAAGGGTTACCGTTTAGGTTCAATTTTTCTGTGGGTCTCTACACTGTAAAATAGTCAGATAAGGTGCACCATTAAGCAATGTGAAAACTAAAACCTAACTATGTTTGCTCAAGAGATTGGCGTGAGTCTCAGCTGATAAAGCCCGTCCTCTTATTGGTGCGCGTGCTCCACTGTGATGACTGTTAATTACTAACTTGCAGACCGGAATGCGTGCCTTTGCAATCACAGTTGCCTGTGAAGCACCCGGATTTCAGAAAGGAAGTGAGTTCAGGCAAGTTCTCAGCTATGAGCAGGAATTCTCCAAGGACAGCGGTTAGAAGAGCGAGCCATCAGTCTACACTCGCTCTGCCCGAGGGTGACCACAACAACAAACCAAAGCTAGTGGAAAAGAACAAATGACAGAGACAGAAAATGCTCTCTAGGACACGATCAGAGATAGCTGCACGAAGGTGAGAGAATCCCGGGGTGGTTCTTAAGGGTGAGTAAGGAAAATCCGGCCACCCCATCTCGAGTCTGTGCAGGTGTTGTCCGATGTCACGGAAGTCGAGGGCTGCGTGACTTTGGGCTCGGGAGCCCAAACTTGCCTCGTGTCTCCCCAGCTTCTGCTCTTAGGTTGGGCCATCCAATGGAAGAACAATAAAGAAAATGCCCTTTTGTTGACATTCTTTATCATCTCTTAGTTCTGCTGCTGATTTGACAGTCTCTACAAGCGTACCTGACAAGGTGAAGTCCAGTGATAGAGCAAGAATGTCCTCAGATGGCTTTCCCTTTGAGCCAATTAAAAAAATATATTATTTATTTAAATTAGTTTCAAGTAGACAGTACATTGGTTAGACATCTATATGGTTCATAAAACGATCCCCCTATTTGTTCCCTCCCCTGACCCTCCACCTAGCCAACACATTACTGCTGACTGCATTCCCTCTGCCATGCTCCCCATCCCCGTGACCCTCTATCAACTACTAATCTGCACCTCTTTAACCCTTCACCCCATTCTCCCAGCCCCCCAACCCCCTCTCCTCTGTTCATCACCAAATTGTTCACTACATTTGTGAATCTGTTTTTGATTAGTTTGGTATTTTTGTTCCTTAGATTCCGCATATAAGTGAAATCATATGGTATTTACCTTCCTCTGACTTACTTCACTCGGCATAATAACCTCTAGGTTCATCCATGTTGTAAATGGTAGGATATCATTTTTTTTTAATGGCTGAGTAATATTTCATTGTATATATGAACCATAATTTCTTTATACAGTCCTCTGTTGATGGGCATTTAGGTTGCTTCCATATCTTGGCTATTGTGAATTGTGCTGCCATTTTTTTTGATAAATTTGCATAACACGGGGTACCCTTGCAGCTTCTCTGGCAGGTTAAGGAGATAAGAAATCTATGGGGTGCCCAACACCCTCTTTCTATAGTGTCAATATGTCTTCAGCATGAAGCCCTTTGTGACAACTTGGCTGAGAGCTTTCACTTTACATAATTCAGCCAATTTGAATTGCTCAGTTTTTCCACACTAACTAGAATATTTGGCAAAAAGTTACAATTTTACTAAGGGAAATATCCCAAAGTAAAAAACCTACTTGTTTCCCCAGTTCTGCTAATAATACATATATCTAAGAGGAGTCCTGAGACTTCTCCTAGACTCTCCTGTCATGTGGAAAATTAGGGTATTCATGCAGAATCGGGGTGTTAGCGACGTTTTTCTTTGTGGTTATCAGAGATAGCAACTAAATGAATTCACAGAGAAGCGATTCAGAAAGTAACAAATGAGAGAGTTACAGCATAATAATACCACTGCTTTTGTCTTCCCCAATTGATCGTTGAAATTATTCAGAGAGATGATAACATTTTATGTACTATTCTATTTTAAATATTCTAAACGTGGCCTTTGTATGATATACAGAAAGATTGTTTAGAAGGTAAATCTTGACAGTTCTCATCACAAGATTTTTGTTTTCCTTTTTTCTTTTCTTCTTTCTTTCCACACCCCCCTCCATCTTTTTCCCAGAAGATGGATGTCAGCTGAACCTATTAGGGTCCCCGTCTTACAATCCGTGTAATTCAAACCATCATGCATATGCCTTAAACTTATAGTGATGGATGTCAATTATTTCTCCATGAAGCTGGAGAAAATAAAAGGGATTACATAAATAATACAAAATAATACATAAATAAAATAATTACAGAGGCACTTAAAATAAAAAAATAAACTAAATGTCATTCTTGGAGCTTGGACTCAAATTCAGTCTACTGTGTGTAAATTATTATGTTTGGCCATCTGATGGAGACAGGGTCCCTGTGTGGTTGATTCAGAATTGACGACAACAATAAGACAGAACGAGAAGAGGTGAGTTAATGCAGGTGAGCAGGTAACACATTGCCAAGTAAACGATTCAGCTGGGCTTGGAGAAAGAAGGCAGGGTCATTTTGGTTGCCATGAGGTGCCATGAGGTAACTGTCCCCTTTAGATGTTGCTTTCGTAATTACCAGCCCACGCTGTCAACTGTGAAAACTAGTCTTTATTATGTACCTGTCACTGATGGGGATTGCCACAGAGCAGCTCACTCCGTGTGTGTTTGACATGCGATATAAGGTTGCACAAACAATACGGTCCAACTTGAATGAGGCAAGAGGAAACCGGATCGCTATCCGGTTAACGACGGGGGTACTTTGCAACTCGCCAGCTCCCAGGCCACGCAGTGGGTGGGGACCCAGCAGCACCCACTAACTGCAAGGGGGAGGCTGGAAGGAGGGTGACCAGCTTCCACGTGATGTATTGGGCATTTCCTGCGTCTCACTTTTTAAGTCTGCATTTTCCCATTTCACCAAATTGGATTTTCCATGTGCTCTGGCAAGGGTCCAGTTGGTGCTGACAAATGAGGAGACTGTGCCAGGACTAACACTTAAAAATATATTTTTTGAAAGTGTTAAAGCTTGACAGCTGACCACAAGAGAGCCGAGGACACATAGGGGACTGGGATGACTGACGGTCATGGTTTATCTGAGACCGGACGGGGGGTCAGATGTCAGATTTTCAGTGCTAAAACTGAGCTAGGGTAAACCAGGTAGGTTGGTCACCCTTGAGAGGAACAGCGTGGAGGTAATGCTTCTATTGACTAAATGTTGCCTTTTCGGGTAATTTTTGTGCCATCTCCTTCACTGTTTCCCTGAGGAAGAATGTTTTTGTTGGGATTGGTTGTGGGAAGGTGGAGACCCTCTCCCCCTCTGCCCTGATGGGAGACTGGAGGTTGTGTGCTTCTCTGCCAAGAACCCGTGGAGCAGAGGGACACAGGTAACCAGTGATCACAGGCAGACGATCGTCCAGCTTGGGGACTGGGGGACGGGTTGTCCTATGGGACTTCCAGTTCAAAAACCAGTAGATAAAAAAAAAAATTCATGGACATATAAACTTTTAAGGAATTCAGACAAGGCCATTCACTTTTTCTTTGCTAGAGATCTGCTACAGCCAGGCAGGAGTAACTGGCCTTGTCACAGGTCTAGGGGACTTTTCAAAGCCAGCTCGCCCACAATGCCGGCCTTTCTGTTGGCTTCAGGAGGAGAGCTTTACTTGGCCTTATCTGTTCCACGCTAAACTCTACAACTTGAGAAGCTGGCTTCTTAAACTCCGTCAAAATTCTTTGTTGTTGATAATTTCGAAATGTCAAAGGTCACATTCTTCCCCCTCAATAACACCCTACCTAGCACAGGGCCTGTGGTCCTGATTCTGTTTGCAGCCGAGGAGAGCAACACACATATCTTTCGCTACCTGCTTGAATCTTCAGTTAGGGAAAGAAAAACGTTGAGTGGCTTCTGAGTTCTGGGTCGAGGCAAACAGAACAGGAAGCAGTGACTGGAGCAGCCCGAGCCCGGTGGATTAGGGCAGGAATAGGAAAGCCTTGCTCCCTTCCAGAACTCTCTCCAGAATCGGGCAGGGATGTACATGGCCTTGATCTGAGCTCACACCCTTCCTTGACTTACTCCTCCTCTGACTAGATTCCCCCACTTTCCTTAGAATGCTTCCCATGAGCATTTCTTTAATAAATTTTCCATCTCAACATCTGTTTCTAGGACACCTACTCTTAAGACAAGATTTCAGCTCTGTGGCCTCCTAAGTAAGAAAAGCTTCTCTCTGGGAAGGCCAAAGTCAGGGGGATCCCTGCCTCCAGCCTGTGGGGTTTGGACAGACTTGATGTGGATGTCCCTCAATCTCTGAGGCTCACCTGTGTGCCAAGAGGGGCATTTTACATGCCTCTGGGGCAGGGACTGTGGGACAAAACTGGAGGCAGAGGACCAAAATCTTCCTGGCCCGGGGAGGGCTCTTTAAACGGATGGGGTCACAGGAGGATTCGATGACATTTTAAAAACTGACATAACCCCCACCCCTGATAGTTTTATATCTAACCCAACTTAAATAGGTCTAGTCAAAGGTAAAAATGTATTTTTTTTCCTTTCGTCACACTTCAAAGTTTTTTTTTTTTGTCTTAGTTCAAGCCAAGATGAGAATTGGAAGCACTATAGCATTTATTTTTCTTTTCTTGGAAATTATTTTTAGGAAATGGCTCTCTTGAAAAAGCTGGTTCTTATCATCTTTTCTGCCCAGTTTTCAGACATCTTTTTTAGAACTTTGCTTAAGAGTCCAGACTTTAGATGTGTGTTCTATTGAAATTTGACACATGAAAAAAATTTTGCTTTCAATTAATTGGGAAGGAAGGAAGAAAGGAAGAAAGGAAGAAAGGAAGGAAGTAAGTAAGGAAAGAAGGAAGGAAGAAAGGAAGAAAGGAAGGAAGGAAGGAAGGAAAGAAGGAAGGAAGAAAGGAAGGAAGGAAGGAAGGAAAAGAAAGAAAGAAAGAAAGAAAGAAAGAAAGAAAGAAAGAAAAAGAAAGAAAAAGAAAGAAAGAAAGAAAGAAAGAAAGAAAGAAAGAAAGAAAGAAAGAAAGAAAGAAAGAAAGAAAGAAAGATGATTTACTGAATAGCCATTCATGTTTGTTTTTTATTTCAGGTTAGGAGATCAATAACATTGACCATCTCCAGTTACAAAACAATGAACTGTTATTTAATGTAATTTTATACAGTAGATTTCAGACCTTACTCCTTAGTACCAGGTTGGGATGCAAATTTTACTCAATGCGGGAGAAAGAGACTGAGTGACAGCAAATGTTTTCCGTCAAGATTAATCATTTATTCGATTTCCCTCATTAGCCTCGGAAATTTCCAGAAATACTCAGAGCATTCAATTATCAGAACATGCAAAATAAAATCTGTCCTCAGGGACAGAAATCTCACAGATGCTTCTGTTACAACTTTCCCGCCTCCTCTCAACACGCGAATCATCATTTATAAATAATGCCTCACTTCCTCTCGCAGACTCTGTCGGATGGAGATCTAATTGTCGAATGTCCCCCAAAGGAAAGAGAATAAAAATAGGTAAACATCATCAACATGAAAAGTATTGGCTTACCGTGGACATGATTTCGTGGATTCCTACTCCTTTGGACTGCTCTATGCCTTTCATCACTTTTAAGTCCATCATGAATGAGTATGAGTTCCACTGCGCATTGTCCCGTGAGAAATAAAACGCGCCAGAGCATTAAACTCTGATGACCTGATACTCAGAGGAATCTCCCCATGCATATGGATGCCTGCAACAGACTAATCTGAGAAAAATGTAGCCTAATGAAGAAATGCATGGTCTCAGAGTGAGGAGAGCTGTTTGGAACCGCGACCCACCTCTTTCCAGCTCTGTGACGTTGAGCAGATCACCTACCCTTCCTGGTTTTCACTTTCTCTCCCTTAAAATGCAACGCGTCATGTCGTTTTGGCCTGAAAGTCAAATAATAGCATTTCTGCAAGAGCTTTATAAATGAAGAGAGAGTAGTTGTGTTAATCTACTAATTAAAGGTGAGACTGTAAATATTCGTTAAAATGAAGAAGATAAATTAAAGTTCAACCGTAACAAATCATACCTTTCATTTATAACCTTTTATCAGTCTACTTGACAAGTATTTTCTCAGGGGACTGTGACATGTCAGATGTCCCTTGAGGGATGTACAGTAAACAAGACAGGTGCAATTAATAAAGAGTTGGGACCATTTAGACAGTGCTGAGTGGCATTCAAAGTAGAGGGGATATTGAAGTACAATTTGGATGGGGACCATATAAAGCAAAGGCCTTAAAAATTACATCCCCAAGATGTACCATTCCAGGCTAAGACCTGGGCAGTGGTGACGGACCAGGTGGATGAAGACGTGAGGGAGGGTGTCACGGGCAGAGGGGACAGCCTATGCAAGTCATCTGAGGAAGGGTACCATCAGGTCTTGGATCCTGGGTTTTCTCTTTTATTCGCCACCTCTGTGTGACCCGTTTTACGTGGGACTTTTACGATATCCTCCCGTGAGGTCTATCAGATTCTACAGTTTGGGCGTGAGACTGCCCGCTCTAAGAAGTCCCAACCTTGTGTGGCTTCTTCATCCTCTCAAGCCCCGAGCCTCTGGAGGCCAGAGTCTCAGAGGGGCCAGCCCAGGGTCCCAGGCTGAAGAGGAAACCCTTGCTTCCCGGGAAAGAGAAGGATGCAATGGAAGGACACTGGTGCATCATGCCTGCTAAGGAACAGGAAAAAGGAATGACCTATGTCAGGGCTTTGAGTCAAGGGAGTGGGCAGGAGCCATGGGGAGGTCTCAGATCTTCCTCCCTCCCCCTGCCCACATTTAGGTCAAGCCCCCAGCCCAGCAGCAGCGGCACCCAGGGCAAAGTAGAGGGGCTGCCCAGAGCTCGGAGTAGGGGGACAGAAACAAATCAAGTCACCCCCTGTTCCCCCCGATTTAGAGCAGCTGCAGCCACTTGGCCCTGTGCAGGGGACATATGAATGTCTCCTTGGATGCTTCGTGACCTTGAGCTGTCGCTGCCCTTTGGAATTGCCTTTGGGCCAGTGCAGAAAGTGCCCGTGGGGAGGCCATCCTCTCTTTTAGAACTTACCAGGGTCTCCACGCACTCCGGCCATGGGGACGCTGGTGACCCACGCTGGCTTGGACCGGCCTCCCTTGGCACGATGATGGCAAGAAACGGCTTGGCCAAGGAAGGACTCACAACTGCATTCCAGAAAGAAGCTCGCTGCCTGTCGCCAGAGCCTGGGAGGCGTCCCCGTAGCCTTCTTTCTGCTTTGGGGTGGAATTCTGACCCTTTTGCATAGAAGTGCCAGACCTTGTGCATAAATGCGGTGGCCACCAGATTCCACCGCGGATCCCCAAGCCCAGTTTCCACGGTCCAGAAGAATGCAACTTCGCCCATGTCGATCCAACTTCTTGATATTTTTTTGATCAAGAAAAATAGAACCTATAGGAAAAATCAACATAACCGTAAGGGGACTGAGCTCAAGACACCGGGTTTCCAAGTCTGTGACACTTTGTTTACATATATTTGATATATGTGTTATCTGGATGGGTTTGTTCTGATTTTCCCTGGAGGTGGGGATTTTTATTAATATTCCCGTGGAGTGGGGAGAGGAGAGAGGAAGGGAGAACACGGGGAAAAAAGAGCTGGCTAGAGAAGATAATCTGGTTATTTATTTAGAGTTTATTTAGGCAAAGGGACCTTAAAAAAAGGCTTTGATAAGAGTGGCTGAAGTTTCTTCAAAGATTAACTGGCGTTCTTTAAAAGGGCATTAGGCTTCCTTTACACAGGTGTGTGAAGGGTTCAGAACTACACGTTCATTAGAATTCTTTGCTGGTCTGTAGATTTCCTGAAGACACACACTGCTGACCTCAGGGGCTCCTCTCAGATTCTCTCTCTCTCTCTCTCTCGCTCTCTCTCTCTCTCTCTCTCTCTCTCTTTCTCTCTCTCCCCTCTTTCCCTCCCTCCTTTCCCTGGCCCTCCCTCCCTCTGCCCCAGTCTCTTCCAATCTCTTTCTTTCTTTCTTTAGTTCCTTCAGGTAAATCCTACTCCAACTTGTACCAACTTGTTTCTGACTGACAGCGAACAGCGAGAGAGTCTGCTTCATTTGGAGGGAACCTAACCACCTCTCTCTCTCTCCCAAGGCAATCTGCACAGACTGATCACTCCTGAGCCTTGTCAGACCCCCACATCGAGCCAGGACTCTGCCTTCACCCGTATTTGCAGGTAAGAGCTCTGGGCTTGTGTCAACACTGGCGCAGGCAGCGTGTTGGAGATACTTCTGAAACACTCTTAACTTCTAAAGGTAATGAAAAAGTCGTGATTCTTTTCAACGTTGCTTAAATCATTCAAGACGTCCAGGCTTATCTGGGGGGGGGGGGAATTTACAAGTGCCGTGTGCATGTGGAGAATGAACGGGTGTTTATTTAATGATGGGGCAAAAAAAAAAAGTGCTTTCTTCTTGCCTGTGAGAAACCATATCCAGATGTTGTCTTGTTTGTTGAGGGTGTAAGTGATCTAGATCAAGGGAGAAGCATTATTCCGACGTCTCTTTGCGAGTGTTGTTTTTCCCTCCTAGTGTCTGTCGGGGCAAGTTTGTTATTGATTTTCCGCGATTCTATAGTTCTCGGGGTCGGCAGTTTTCTTTCCTTTGTCGGGAGAGAAATCAGTTGAGGTTGTGCCGTAAGGCAAAAACTCACTGGAATATTTTAAAATGTTACCTATCCTTCTGGGAAGCAGTTATGTAAGTTTTCCGTGGTAGGTATAAGGAATGTAAACAATTCCGACTTTGAAAACATTCTGAACCTGGTTCGTGACCCGTGGATAATGCGTTTTATAATCCGTGTATCATTCCATGTGCGTGTAGACTCTTCTCGGCGAATAAATGTTCCACCGGGTGAATTTTCCACATTTCACCTAGCTCCTGTGAAGCTAGTTTTTCTTTTTTTTTCTATTTTTTTTTCTCCTCTGCACTTCCGCATTGAGCTGTCTGAAGGAAACGAGAATTTGGCGTTCGGTGGCTATTTCTTGACCTCCCAATTATTGTAAGTCACAGGTTCAGAAAGTTACAACCAGTGCACTCTTTAACTTGGGAAAATGAAAAACCAAAGTTTGTCACACTGCGTTCGAATACTTAGATTTATTTTCTTCTTATCTGAAAATATCTTATTTTTTTTTCCCCTTGGAAAAAAACAGGACAAGTGGTTCTTAAAATTCTTTTTTTTGAAACCTGAAAATCAAAATCACTTCCTCTCTCTCTTTCTCTCTCTCTCTCTCTCTCTCTCTCTCTCTCTCTCTCTCTCTCTCTCTCTCTCTCACACACACACACACACACACACAATCACTGTTAACCCCATTCTGTCTTGTAAGTGTTTAAACAAATATGTAACGCTCAACAATAGCCTTAGGTGATAAATTCCCTCTATTGGAAATAGTCCTAAGAATGAAGAGAAATATATAGCTTAATATATTGTATATTTAAATGCCATCATTTTATGAAAACTAATATCAAGAGACTTCCAGTTGAACAACAAAGCACTTACCTCACACACAGCTTCCCCGGCACTGTTCTTTCCGTGGATTTTGTTTTTTTTTTTTTTCTTTTTCGCTGTTTTTCTCCTTCCCAAGCTATGAATATAACGAATGGCCACACAGGGAGTAGCAACCCAGAGGTCACACGACCAGTCTTCACGAAAGGCTGGAACGTGGACGAGTCTAACCCGATCGCCAGTGACATATCTCAGAAACGCTCATCCAGTAACAGAGCTGACATGAGTTACATAAACGTGTAAGTAGTTTGGGTTTTTATAGGAATAGGCTTAGCTGAATGTTGTGATCCCGGTTGCTTAAGAAAAACATAGTTTCAAAAATTCCTCCCGCCCTCTTCCCACTCCTTCCTTCTACCAACAGTTGTGGTCATTTTATAGAAAGCGTTATTACCCCATTTCCTCTCTTCACACTTACAGTCGGTGCAGACAGCCCGGGGTTGGGGGGAAGAGAGAGAGAGAGAGAGAGAGAGAGAGAGAGAGAGAGAGAGAGAGAGAGAGCGAGACCCCAGACTTGCCACACCAGCCGCCCTGCAGAGCCAGCCCAAGCAGGCGACACGGAAAAGGCTGTCCCTCTCGTGTGGGGTGTGTGTGACTATAGACCCAGGTGACAATGACCTGCTCGGTGAGAAAAACTACCAATGTGTGGTTTTAGGCGCCAGGGAGAGGCGACCATTTTCCTGGGCTTAGTCAGTGTCAGGTGCTTGAAGTGTCCCTTCCTGCGTCCCCATCTCACGTGTTGGAGACAGGGCAGCTCCCGGCTCCCTCTCACACATTGCTTCAGGGGCCAGAGTCATTTGTAGACCCAGTTAGCCTTGTTGGCCCATTAGAAACTCGAAGCCAACATAATGGTCCACAGAATGAGCCGTAAGCCCCGAAGGGCTGCTGACGACTCGCCCCAGGGAAGGGCTGCTTCAGGCATAGAACACCCCTGATCGTGTCCTTTGGTCTTTAATTTATAAGTAATTCAGCTACTGCCTTCCCCTCCCACGACCATTCAAACCCTTCCCGCTGGAGTAAATCGGTGTCTCCAAATGTGTTGTTTTGATTCTTCTTTGAAGTAAAGCACACGCTTTACTCCAAAAACAGTCAGGAAGCTGGGTATGGCAAGGGTTAACGTTAACGTCTGTGCTTGCAAAGAACAGTTAGTTGCTTATTAGTGGATAAATGCAAGAGCCACGTGAGGGAGAGTTTATGATCTATCCTCGGTCTCTCCCGCCCTTCCCCTTCAGCTCAGAGGTGCACCTGGGGAGTGTGGCTTTTGGTGTCATTGGAGGGGCATGGGTGTGGCGAGATGGGGTATTGAGATAGCAGAGGAGCCAACTGAACCCAGGATGGTTCACCTGTTGTGTGTCCCCAAGGATGCGGAGCCATGGAAGGGGACAGATGTGACCCAATCCACCTGGCTCGTTGGTGCCGCTCAGGTAGCTTCCTGGTGCCAGTTTATAGACAGGTAAAGAAGCTGTGGGCCAGGAGTGAGCAGCTTCGCAGGGCCAAACCCTCCCCCAATGGCAGGGACAAAGAGAAACCTGCCTCCCACCTTGAGAGGAGCAACAGAGGGAGAGAAAATAACATACAATCTGAACCACAAGGTTCTGAGAAAAAAGTTTTATTTACTAGGTGAGATGAAAGGGAAAAAAATGAGCAAGTAGACCTTCCTGGAAAGAAACAAAGATGGGAAGTGGCATCTGGCAGAGGGTGTCCCTTCCCGTCCCATCTATGAAATGCTCTCTGTGTTAACAACACAGACATGGGGGACGGTCACCTCCACTCAGGGCAACGCACCTCAGTCCACAAACTCCTAACAGACTCCCAGGGCTTGTAGCAAAACCAACGTTTCTGCTCATTGCATGAAGCACGATCATAGCTCGTGAGGTGTCTGTGTGTCCCACCCAACGAGCACCTGCCTTCACGGGCGAAGACACCGAGAAACCCTTAGTCACTGCAGTCCAGAAGTTCACGGGCAGCCTGGTTCCAGAACACGGTCTGTGCTGCCAAACCTGAGGAATCTGCAAATTCTGGATTTTTTCAGCACGATACAAAGTGAATGAGGGTTGCCTGATCGTGCGCCCAGCATCGGAAAACTCACAAGAACAAAGACAAGGTGTGGGTGTCCCGTGTTTCGAACACACACGTCACAGGAAGCCACTGAGTGGAAGCGCGTGTCTGTGCTACCTCAGGACTGAGGACCTAGAGGCAGGGTGTGGGGAAAGCATTAGCAGCAGAATCAGCACCGATGCGTTTCGTCCTTCCCGTGACTCTGAAAGTCGAATGCAGAGCCATGTAGCCCTGTCCTCATCACATAAAACGAAGCAAGCGGCTCCCTCTATGGGGGCTGGGTGACAGCCACACAGCTGCACTGGCCACTCAAACCCCCAGCCGGCATCCTGAGGTCACGACAATGACATCCTGGCTCTGACCGTGTCCCTGGGACTACAGATCACGCCAATCCTCAGAGCCAAGTGGGGCCGTCGGAATGCCTGGGGGTGGCTCAGGGACGAGCATCGCAGTCCTGGATCTGAGTCTCAGGGACCCAGGTGGCTGGCGTTGGGTGTCGACCCCACACCCTGTTCCAGGCGAAGGTGCCCTGGCTGAAATCCTCGTGTGTTTTCTCCAGCGCCGGCACCAGAGGCTGAGCGAGATTATAGGGAGCTTCAAGATCACACGATTTGGGGGAAATCTCCTCAAGAAAAACCAGTGGAAAATTATGACTATCAAATCAGGGATAAGGCTGTGGGGAAGGCTGGTGTGGGCGGGGAGAGTTGACACTTGGGTTTCAGTAACTTCGTGATAAGGCCACTCCGTGTCACACATCAGAAAGGCCCAATACTTCTTGAAGGAATAGTTGAATTAATTTCTATTCATTTTAGCTGCTCACTGCTTTCTAAGTAACTCTGAGAAATAATGGGTGAAAATGCCAAAGAATCAGGCTTGTACGTGTCTCATGACCAGTGATCTATGGAAAACTGATCCGGGTAGTGTCTGGAACATTCCTCATTTCACTGGCACACTGCCGTGAGGTCCTTGCTCTGTGCGGCCGATGCTGTCTCTGTTTTTAACTATAGCTGGGTCTGTGGCCACCAACACGAGTGGTCGGTCACTTTTTCTCTGAAAAAAACCCAAGTTAAAGCCTGAGGAACGCCACACTGGTCACGAGCCTCGAACTTAGAATGCTACGAAATGCATGAAAAATACATTTTATTTTTTAACTTGAGCGCTCACCCCAGGGAAACATCTGTGCGTCCAGCAAGAGACAACCTCTTCCCTCGTCGGTTCCTGTCCGTGCTGTTTCTGACAGCGGTCAGCGGTGTCACTTCTCGGCAGGAATGCGCGCTAGGCCCGGGTCTGCCAGGCCCAACCAAACCGCGCGCTGCGGCCACGGTGTTTGCGTCTCCAAATATTTGCCGATTGCTATCTCGCTCCGTCCTGGTCCCATGGGCCAAAGAACACAAGGTCGGCTCCCCGCGTCTGGCTCTCTCATTTCCTGAGTTAGACTCTGCGTCGGGTCCTGCCCCTGCACAATGCGCTGAAAGTTAATTTTACTCTGAAACGCCACGACATTTGGCGTCATCTGTATTCTCCCTAACCCCACCATCCTCCTATCCCTGCTGGGAGTTAAACAAAATACACGAGCCCTGCAGCACCTGGCTCCTTTGTCTAGAATTCTCTAAACACGAAGGAATGAGAACCCGCCCTGCCTCCTTTATATTTTCGAACGTCCGTTGAAAGAATGAATAGAGAAAGCGATTGTGAGCCGCATCACATACAGACACGTCTGTGCCAGTGACAAAGGCTGCATGGGGGGCGGGGTGTGTTTAGCCGAAACACTAATACATCGGATCGGGTAGGGATAGAGAGAATATTTCAATGTCAACAATATCACAACGATGCTTTGTTTTCAATACTTTGTCTGGTTTCATTACTTTCAAATCTATAATTTCCCCCTAATAATTGAAGATCAGGTGTTCCCCCAAACTGCCTTCTAAATAGTGTTTAAAAAAAACGCTGTTGTTATAGTGACATTGAGGTTACGATCACGCTTTAACAGAGGGGTTGGGTGTTCTGTCACATGACTTGATTTTGGCAATAGGAGTGCTGTGATTATCACACCAAGAAGCGCTCAGGGTTCCAGCTTCTGGAATCACTACCCAACCACACCCCACTTATGGACAGAAAAACGGCTGGCTTCTCCCAGGCAGGTCAAAGCCACCTTGGGGAGGTGAGGGGAAGTGAGGGGTCCACACTCCAGTGCTTCCATGATTCAGTTTCCTGGGAAATGGGGGGGCGTGTACCTTGGATGCTGGCTTGATACTTCCTGTTTCAAGGGGTCTGGGACAAGAGCAATTCCCCCAGCCAGGAGGCAGGAGGAGTGTCCTAAATCAGTGTCATCAAGATGGACAGCAAAGCCTCATTATTCTGGAAGGTTCTGCTGACAAGCAAGGAGTCCTCAAGAGGATGCTGGGCTATTCTTGCTCTGAGAGACACGGGACGCCCTGTACTCAGACAGGCTGGGGACACGCACGGGAGTCTGTAGGTCCCCCAGGGAACGTTGCGTGATCCTCACTATGTTCAAAGCTTTGAGGACGCCTGCAGCAAAGCAGCCTCCGCCTCTGAATTCCGCGTTGTCCACCGTGTCGGTCTACGGAGCCGTCTCCCGCTTTGTCCCATCTCCTCGCAACAATTACCCCCTCCTCTAACGTCTCATGCCACTCCCCCAGGGACACTTTTGCAGACAGTGATCCGTGTGCGGTGGCAGGGCGTCATGCACGCCCAGAAAGAATGTGTTACAAAGTTCTTTTGGCTGTGAGTTGTACCTTCGACTCCTGAGCTGCCCCTGTGGGTGACCGGCCAGGCTTGGAGATGGCAAAGTGGCCGCAGAGAGTTAGCGCCCCAAAAGTATGCATTTTTTGTTCCTTTGTTTCTTTATATCCATCCTATTGTGAAAAGGATTTAGGTGCGTTTGCAAAGACACGCAAACCCTCACACACACACCATGTGAGTTAAAAGTATACGGAAAAGAAAAAAATAAGGGTGAGCCTAAAGAGGTAATTTGATAAAAATGATTTACTTCTATGACTTTTAGCTATTTTTAAAAACCACGGAGGCAGAATCTCGTTTGAGACTTCAGAATTAAATGTAGGTTTTATATACGCGTTGTATTTGGACCTGCGAATCAATTAGGCACTCGTTGAATTTCGTTTTACATGCACTATATTTTATAATTTTTTTAAAAGACGATATCCATTCTGTCTCTCAGCATCCTTTTTTTTTCAATACTGTATTTTTTCAATACTGTGTGTATTATCTAATTGTCGATAAATGAGGTTATAAACCTCAGATCTACCATCAGCATCCGGGAACCATCAGTGACCCACCAGGCCCGGGCTGGGGACCTTCGGTAAACACCCCTCCCCAACCCAGATGTAGCTGATCCATCCCACCTGGCCCTACTTCACGATGGCCTGTCCACCTGTCCCTTATTGGGTGCAAGGTCAGTGACCATTAAGATTTTTACCTGATTCTTTATCTGTGTTCCCAGAACTTGGCCCAAATAATTCTTTAGGCAATGCTCATTGAATCGACATGCATGAACGCAGAGGCATCAATTTCGGCTCTCCCTACATCTTCAGTGAAACCATGACCTATAACCACTCCGTCCTGCAAACATACAACACAGAACCTTTCACCTGAAGCGCTTTGAAAATACGTATATCTGAAAACTCCTACCTGGTGCGTTTTCTCGTTTGGCGAACATTGCAAAGTGATGCATTGGCTGCTAGAATTGCTTTTGCGGGGTGTTTAGGGGTGGGGGACAGGATTTTATGAGAGAGAAGAAACAGGGGACTACATCCCTACAAAAAGAGGTTGTGTAAACCCCATCGAGGGAAAACAGAAAACACACAGAGTATTTTGGAAACACGAAAATGGAAATAAAACAGAAAAGCAAATGCAGAGCTGGCAGGGTTGGGTGTGGGAGCGTGGACCGAAAGAGTAATCCTGGGAAGAAATCAAGAGAGAAAGAAGAGGGAGGATTTGCTACAGTCCTGAGGTCGAAGAGGCTGATTTGACGCAGGGCGTGGTCGATCCAGGAGACGAGAGATTCGTGCTGGTCCAGCCTCCCACAGACGCCGTGTTCAGACACGGTCTGTGTTGGCATACCTGTGGCGACCAGGGTATTTGGCTCCCAACGCACTTTAAATTTTAGGTCAGAGAGAATTGTCTGAGATTTTCCCATTTTAAAGATGAAATGTTATAGGACGAACACCCGTAAGAGCTACTTTTCTGTGATTACAATCCAATGCGTTTCATTCCGACCCGGAGCAGCTGGTGCCAGTGAATGGTGTTTCCGAGTCCGAGGCCTCACAAGGGTTATCACACCGAAACGTAAATTTTATAATTACGGGTAGTAACTTGTCTAGTCCAACGTCCCAGGGATGTTCTTTAAACTCTGCTCTTGGAACGGCACTTGGTGTGGTTTTCAATATTTGAAGAAACCGTTTGTGACTTACGAGCCCCATCGTTGGTAGAAATGTATGTTTAATGAATTTGTAAATCATCAGGATTTGGGTAATTAGGTTCTAATCTTCAATAATCTTGAGAATATGCAAGTGGAGAAGACTGTTCCTTGATCTCAAGGAAACTCTCGTGTGCTATTGGGAGGTATGGATGGGAATAGTAGTGGAGAAATAGTTAATAATAATAATATTAATAATAATGATAATAATAATACTCTAGCACAAGAATGGCTGTGACGTCAGGCAGAACACAAAGACAGTGACATGAGGCATAAGCAAAGGGCTGGAGACAGTCAATGCAGGCAAGACCAGATCCATTTGGGACAGTGGGCAAAGGCAGTGGGCATTCGAGAGCCCCTGGAGGGGTGAACGGGATTTGGAAAGTCGGCATGTGCGGGAGAAGCCATCAGAGGCCAGGTGTGCGAAGGGCTCGAGCCTGCTGTGGGGAAGCAGTGGGAGAGCGATGACATTGATCATGGTGCTGGTGGCTGGAACCACTGAGTGCTCGCTAATGTCCCATTCTAGGTACATCCTAACCCTCACGGCAGCCGTCTATCTCGCAGGCTTTATCATCAGCCTTGTTGCAGAGGAGAGGAAGGCGGGGCTCAGGGGCTCAGTAACTCACTTCCGGTCACAGGCTTCAGAAGGGGTGAAGCTGGCCTTCAAAGCGAGGTCACCAGTCTCCAGAGGTCACCCCCTTAAGTGTTGTACTGTAGGAGATGAGACTCAAGGGAGGGCTGGCTGGGGAGACTGTTCAGGGTTCGGCTTGTAAACAGTGAGGAATCCCTGAAGGTTTTGGGTGTTTTGGGTCATGAGGCACTTTAGAATGAATATCAGTCTGGAGGTGGTGGCCAAGTGACTGTGTGGGGTATTTTCAGAGGCTGGGTGAAAGGAATAAAGACTGGAAGCAGAGCGGTGGCAGCAGGAAGGCCCAGGGCCACCCCGAGCAAGACACGTTAAGAAGGTCTTGCTCGCTTGACACCGGGTCAGGCAGGACCGAAGGACCTGTGGCTGGACAGGTGGGAGAATGAGGGTGCCATCGTTGGGAGGCCAGATTTCAGAGACGTGACGGGGTTTAGGGAGCATCCTATGAGTTCCATTGGAGAAAAGTCACTTCTGAGCAGTGGTCCAGGAGAGAGGTCCCAGGGGATGCTGGACACAGAAGTTAGATCTCAGAGGAGCCACAGGTGGACCAGTGGGGCCAGGAGTGGTCCTCGGGGGTAAAGCGGAGGATGGCGAGAGAGGGAAGTGGAAGAAGCCTGTGGGATGCTGGTGTGGGGGACGCTGTAGGGGAGAGGCGTCCGCCACGCAGAAAGATAACGAGGCAGCAGAGAGCAGATCAAAGGCCAAAGAGTCTTCCGATGCAGCAGCAACGACAGTGGGAATTTTCCGAAGATAACATGATTATAAGAACCACCCATGACTCAGGTACAGGGGAGAAGGGGAGAAGCACATTTGGGAGCTGAAGGAAAAAAAAAAAAGCAGCAGAAAGACCGAAGGTACCGACAACAACAACAAAAAAGAGGATGAAGAGGGCTTGGTGGTCATCCCCTAACCCACATGTCCGAGGAAGAGTCGAAGGAATTGAGAGAATACCGTTTGGTTGCCAAATCAGTCCCCAGAAACGTGGGCAAGGCTCCCTCTAAGCCTGTCGTGGCAAATGTCCCTTTCACTCCGTTTCCTTTTCAAACTGTGGCTCACCCGTTCCTTCCCTCCTGAAGACAGACAGACAAGTCATTCAGTAAGTGAGCAGCTAGCGTGATCTTAAAAGCTCCCACCCAGCATGGAAGGTGTTTACCTGTGTTCCCGAAGGAAAATTCTAGAACTTGGATCCCTTGCAACTGGGTGCACACCTGGATTTTTACAAGTTCCGTGCCTGGCCGTTTGTGTAGCTCTGGATAAGCCACGAGCTCACTCTTGAACGTGTTTCCAACAAAAGGAGAAAGATAGTGCAGCGTCCAAGTGTGCTAATTACTGCAATGATTAAAGCAAGACCTTTCAAGTTTACTCTTTCATAAAGCTGGCGACCTTTTGAGTACAAACAGGATCTGACAGAGCCAGTCCGTCATAGGATGGAGAGAGAATGAGCAGGTGATGCCAGGTCCCTTGGAACGATTCATTGCTGCTGGCAATTAATTTGAACCTGCCGCTTAAAGTGTGTTTGCTGAAACTGTCTTCTGGGTTTTCAAGCGACTGAGGTGGGGACAGGGGGTTTTTCTCAACGCTGTGCTGTGATTAAGTAAAACTTCAGCGAAACTAAAGTGATGTCGTTTAGTAGTTTTGAAAAATAGGGAGGTGGGGTCAAAAAAAATTGCAGCCTTAATTTTCTTAACCAAAGTCAAATAATTAATATTTTGGAAACTTCCAGATAAGAGAATATAAATATCTGATAAACGCTTGAAGCCTTATAGGGGACGGGAAGGTGTGCAAACTCCTAGCCATGACACCCTTGGGCGAGGTACACCAACATCCTGAGCCTCAGAGTCTTAGCACCTTGTGAGGCGCGTAGGATAAAAACCAGTGAACACTGGTTTCTTCTCTCTCCATTCTGGGCCCCCAGCCTTCCGGATCCTCACCATCTCCCCCACCCCAAGGTGAACGCAGGCTTCTCCTTAAGGCGTCTGGTGAAAAGAGGAAACAGAAAGATTTAGAAGTGAAAGCCCCATTTGGAGCCTCGCTCACAGGCCGTGTGATACTCTATAAGGCGTCTGCCTCCTGGTTTCTCTCCTGTAAACGCAGGGGAATTCCTGCCCACGAGGACTACTGGAAAGTTAAATGAGACGATTTCTGTGACATCGCTGGGGAGATCACTTCTGTCTTGTATGAATGAATCGGGAACAGGAATTTTCAAAAGGACCGAAAACAATCCTACTTTTCTCTCTAAGGATTTAAATCCCTTTTTATACAGCTTACTTAAAAATAAGCAAACAAACAAACCAAAAAAAACCCCCAAAACTTACTTTATGAAGAAATTCAGAATTCTGGAATCTAGGTTACCACGCTTACAAAAATCTTAAAGCAGCTTAAAAAAAAATTTTTTTTTAACTTAGAAAAGGGATTATTCCCCTATAGCTACTCAAACGTTGTGGAATAAGAGTTTAGATTTGGCAGAACTAGTTTTACTGGGTTTGCTTCTAGAAATGACTGTTGTTCTCACGGTGAATTGAATCAGAAATCACCCTTGTAATTAGATTTTTGCAGATTATTCTTTTTTTCTGTTAAAAATAGAGAGAAGCATCCACATGGGAACTTTCTGCTAGGTTTTACAGGAAGAGGAGAGTGACAAAGAGAAAGACTCCGAACTTGGCATTCAAGTGAACCGTGCCCTGGAATTCGGGTGGGTCTAGGAAAAAGCACAGACTTCAGTGGAAACATCTATGGGTGTGTGAGAAATCCCCGTAAACTATAAATTGACTGCATATTGCACAGGCTGGTATGGGAGGAAACCGCAGTGGCCTCTGAAATCAGAGAAGGAGGACAGAGAAGAAGCAGTTGGGCGTGGAGAGAACCCCAGGTGTCCCCGATTCTTGGGGATGTGTACAATTAGCAGTGTTCTTAACTGGGTCCAAGGAAGCTCAATGGTGTCAGCACCCAGGGGAGCTACCTGTCAGAACCGGCTGGTCTCCAGCATCCTCCATCGCTGGACCTCGGTTACCCACAGCATCCTCTCCCTTCCCCCAACAAGGCCCCTGTTCCGTCCGGGATCCGCCTCCACCTCGTCGCTTTTGCCTGTGTGGTCTCCTTCTCGAAAGCCACCGTTTCTTTCCTTTCAGAGTCCCATTATCCACCCTCAGGGCCCTCTAAGGCCTGTCAGCTTGGCTTCCCCTACCCCACAGCCCACATGGGGTCCATCCCGACGCGAGCATTCCTGCGGTGCAGGTGCTAGCTCTTCTCCAATGCCATTAGGCTGAGGATGTGTCGCAGCTGGCTGAGCAAGGACCAGCTACCCTCTGCCGAGCCCTGCCTGGCGCCCCGAGTGGGGTGCATTGGGCTCACCGTCTGTGATCTCAGCCTAACGCAAGGCACGCTTCGTTATCTCTGTTTTCCGGAAGGAGGAAACTGAGAAATCAGGGAGACCAAATCACGTGTCCAAACTCAGCAGCCCTGTTACTTCTCAATCATCGGGGCCAGCGAGGTCGGCCCTGACACCAGCTTCCAGGATTTAGGTCACTCGCCCGCCGTGGCCCCAACCAGGAGACCGGAGATTTGAACCCCAGTCTGTGTGACTGGCTTCAGCCCCAGACCTTTCCACTACGCCACGCTGCTGCCCTGCCAGCGACATGCTCGAGACAAAGGCTGAGCACGGTGGCCTCCTGTGAAATGATTCTGTGACAATTCATCCCATGTTGTCAACAGCAAGGAACTATGACAACAGTCTGCAGATTTGACCAGAGCAGCAGCTGTATTCTCCCCGTCAACCATATAAAGTCTTGATACACATAAAAATAATATATATGCGTATATATATATATATATATATATATATATATAATTTCTCAACTCTTTATTTTTAGAGCAGTTTTACAACAAAATTTATAGGAATAGATGAGGATACCCATCCCTTCCCACCTCCACACAGCAGACACCACCTCCCCTGCTGTCAACATCTCCCACCAGAATAGTCCATGGCTTACTTTGGGGTTCACTCTGAGTGTTGTCCTCCTAGAGTCTGGACAAATGCGTAATGACATGTGTCCAGTATTAGACTGCCACACAGAGTAATGACACTGTCCTAAACATCCTCCGTGCTCCCCTAGTCATCTCTCTGTCCTCATCCCCACCCCCTTACAACTGCTGCTCTGTTTCTACCTCCCTGGTCACCTTTTCCAGAATATCACGTAGCCGGGGTCCTGTCGTGAGCAGCTTGTCCAGATGGACTTCTTCCACTTAGAAATACACATTTCCACATCTTCCATGTCTTCTCGTGACTCGATGGCTCATAGTTCTCCCGTGTTTATGACAGGATCGAGACAAAACTTGACTCCCCCTTCTTTGTGTTATAGAACCAGGCTAAAAAGGTTAATACACTTGGTAGGATTTAAGGGTATAACTATGTTCCCACCTGGGTCACGTATCATTCCCTATACGCCATATGCTTCACAAACATGGTTTACTGTAGCAGATATGTGTAGAACACGATTTCTCCCGGAGCCAAAGACATTTCTGCTCTCACCTATGGAGCCTGGGCACCAAGAAGCAGCAAACGCAGCGGGGGTCTTAGCTGATTGAGCTTTCACCTTTCCAAGTCCTCTCAGTGGCAAATTGAGGTCCAGCATGGCCAGAGACGGGCGTTCGGTAAAACTGTGCTCCCTGCTTAAGCAAGCTCAGATTTGGAGTCTCGTCTCTGTGCTGTTTCTTGAAATGTCACGTAACAGGAAGTTAAAGCTTAGAGAGGTTTCGGAGAAGTTAGTGCAAGCTCCCACTCGCATCTGTGATGGGGCCTAGAGGAGACACGAGTCTTGCTCAGGATTTTGCAGCGCATAGAGGAGCTGGTTCCTCTGACAGCAGGTGGGACTCCTGGCCAGGCCTCCCATGCCCAGAGGAAACCCAAGGAGGGAGAGAAGGCCCCAAACTTGGGGAGCGGGGGAAGCAAAATGATCGCGCTGTCTTCTAGTCTGGAACCAGAGATCCGAGAAAGGAGTGGAAGGGAATGCAAGACCAGTTAAAACATTTGCAGGTTGGACAAAGGTGTATGGTTCCTGCTCTCCCTAAATGTTGCCCTTTGCAAATAGTTCTTTCCCCGAATGCTCTCATTCCCGAGGGCAGAGCCTGCAGGAACATCCCGGGAACTCAGGTCAGCAGCGTGTCAGCATGTTTCTGAGCTCTGCAGGTGAGCCTGTGTGCCCTGCGCCTTCACCACGTCATCGGCCAGGCCCCGGCCGCTGGGCGGGGTCAGGCCTGCTCTGTGTGGACTGTCCCCATCCCGCCCACAGGTCTACATGGTGACATCTAGGAAACAGCTAGACACGCCCACGCAGGCCGTAGACCGTGAAGGCGCAGGGGATGCATCCAACGTCATGGCAAGGTTCTAGCATGTTCTCAGCTGCTGGTTTTTATTGTCTAGGGGCCAATGTGAGGGTTAGGGTTTAGAGAGTTGGGGTTAGAGGTCAGAGTAAGGGGTTAACTTCAGGGGCTAGTTTAATGCTATGGTGACGGTTAGGGTTAGCATCAGTGCTTAGGGTTTGGACGATGGTTGGGGATAGGGTTGGTGTTAGTTTTAGGGTCAGGATTGGGTTAGAGTTAGGGTGAGAATGAGATTAGGGTGAGGTTTAGGATTAGGGTTAATTTTAGAGGGTATGGTTCCCATTAAGGTTAGGGCTTAGAATTTAGGGGTTAGTAGTGTGGGCAGGATTAGGGTAAGGGTGAGGGATAGGTTTAGGTTTTAGGGTTAAGGTTGGGGTTTGGTTTTACCATTAGGGTTTGAGGTCTAGGGGTGTTTTGAATCCAGTTTATTGGAGGTAACATCGGTTAAAAACATTATCTAAGTTTCAGACGTACAATTTTAGAGCTCACAGATGTATATTTGATTGTGTGATCACTACCCACAGTCGAGTCTTCTGTCACCATATATTTGACCCCATTTACCCTCTTCATCCCCCCGCCAATCCCACTTCCCCTCTGCTAACCACCACGCTGTTGTCTGTCTCTGTGAATTTGTTTGTTTTTCTTTGTTGCCTTCTGTTCTGTGTCCCACATATGAGAGAAAGTATGTGGTTCCTCACCTTTTCTGTCTAACGTCTCCCACCTGGCGTGAGAATACCACAAAGCTGCAACCACCAATAATAATTCCCCACCCCCAGGGGCTGCTTAGTAGCCTCAGGTCTTAAAAACAAACCACAAAAACTGTGACCTAGTGCCACAACTGGGCCCACGACAGCTCTGAGAACAGCTCACATTTCGAGGCTCGATGTGATCCTTTTCTAAGGTTCCAGAGCTTTCTGAAGAGAAGTCCAGAGAGAGAAAGGATTCCCAGTGTCCCCCGGCACCTCTGAACAATGACAAAACGATGCCTCCCAGACCTTGGGGGGTAGTTGTGCTTGGTAGTTTTTGCTGTCAAAAAGCTTTTTAAAAAAATCTGCAGTTACATCAGATATATATGCCTTTTGATGCAGGGGAGCTGTTGTCCACCTATAAAAACCAAAGTCTCGGGCTGGAAGCCTTCATGGCCCCAGGGCTCTGTCCGTGGAGGTGGGTGAGGGCTGTGGGAACACCCAGTCTCGGCCTCCTGGGGCGGAGGGCATCTTCCCGCCCACTCTCCCAGCATCACATGAGCGTGTAGCCTACAGGGCTGCGTTGCACACACATGCCTGCCAGCAGCCCAGGCCTCCCCTTCTCCCTACAGCGCCAGGCCCCTCATCATTTCCTCAGATCTCTGGGATCTTCAGTTGAGCTGGGCCCCGACTGTTGGACTCAAGGTAACACCCCCAGATTGAGTAGAGTGGTACAGAAGGAAGGAGAAAACAAGACGCTCACACCCCAGGGAACCTTCTAGAAGGTCCAACCAAAGTGATTCATCTTGGCCTCAGGCATTACATTTAACTTCAACTAGTGTATATCCTACTGATCTGAAGAAAACGCCTACTTTTGAAATGTCTAGTGCTTCAGAAACAATTAAGCACTCTTCTATGAGATTGCCACTAAGAGATAGCACCATCTTTGTGAGGAGAACATGCGATGAATACTTGTACCGTACACTGTAAACCCTAAAATCTCATTTTCTTTGCATTAAAAAGGCTTTGGGTCTATAAAACTAACAGGAATGCCTCAAACATGCTTCTAAAAATAGAAATTTGCTATTCATTCAGATTTAATTTAGAAATAATAACTTGTAGAATTAGCACTGAGTTTTGAGCCTTAAAGACCGTGATTTCACTCAAAGAATGTATAACAAACACAGCTGCCTGTAGAAGCTTACGTCCTTAGCTTTATTTCTTTCAAGAGTATGTATGGTATTATTCACTAGTCACATTGCATATAAAAAGTGACAATTTTCTTAAAATATTAAACAATGGTATCTCGCTAGTTACTTTTACTGATTGTCCAGTCAATCCCATTTGACCTTAGGTTTTCAGGATGTACCCAAGGCCTGGCTCACTCGTATTTATAACTTTTAAGAGTGATAAATTCTACTTATAGTATTCAAAATAATCCCAGCCCTGAGAGATGAGTCACATTTGCATATCTTTATTTTATATCTCTAGCTACGTTCATCCTAATATTTGAAAAACTTTCTTTCTTTCTTTCTTTCTTTCTTTCTTTCTTTCTTTCTTTCTTTCTTTCTTTCTTTCTTTCTTTCTTTCTTTCTTTCTTTCTTTCTCTTCCTTTCTTCTTTCTTTCCTCCCTCCCTCTCTCTTTTCTTTCTTTCTTTCTTTCTTTCTTTCTTTCTTTCTTTCTTTCTTTCTTTCTTTCTTTCTTTCTTTCTTTCTTTCTTTCTTTCTTTCTTTCTTTCTTTCTTCTTTTCTTTTCTTTTTTTCTTCCCTTTTCCCTTCCTTCCTTCCTTCTTTCCTTCTCTCTCTCTGTCTCTCTCTCTCTCTCTCTCTCCTTTCTTCTCTCCCTCCCTCCCTCCCTTTCTCCTCACCCCTTTCTTTTCTGGTATTCTTTAACTAATATCTCTCCCTTTTCTCCCAATATTCAAGAAATAATTTTCTCAACTTGCAAATATTAGAAACTATTCATCTCTAATCATCATTTTCTGCTTGGTCTGTTTTAATGTCCTATCAGTGACCTATCGAATCCCCTAGTCAGTTACACATGACACTTAAGATCCCTCCCACCAAAATGTAGATTGTGTATTTTTACAGGGCAATTCATTTTAAATCCGGGATGGTCCATGAAATGAAGGGCGCTGTGCTCGGTGACCTAATGGAGTTGCTTTAGCTCTGCGGCTGCATTTGCGCACACCAAGGGTTAAATGTTTGATGTAAACGTTAAAGAAGCAAATTAACGTTCAGCATCTCACGAGCACCCTGATGTTCCCCCCGACCATGCCGGAGGAGAACGTTAAGGTCATTTTGTCCAACCCTCTCATTTCGCAGATGAAGAAAGCAGGACTAATGGCTACCTAGCAACACTCAATTATAGCTCCTCCAAAGCCAGAGAGCAGAGCTCGTGGGCTTCTTAATGTGCTCGGTTACTACACAGACTCCACGAGCTGACGATGAGTGTGCCGTGAGCTCGAGCATTTACATTCTGTGGTTTTCAAATGCTTATGTTTCTAATGTGGTGTTTGTAATTCCAAGTCTTGAAACCTATTACCACGGAGGCCTTGCCAGTCCCCGACTCTGGGCTCCCCATCCTTCCCCACTCAGCTAGGGCTCCCAGGCTGCCCGGCTCGCAAAGTCACAATCGTGGAGCCGATGACACCGCGTCAGGATCACGCGCTCTAGAGGACCCTCACTCTTCTCTTTCTCTCTTATCGCGTCTCCCACGTGCTCTTCAGGTGCTAACCCAGGTTTGTTTCACATCCTTCAGGCCTGTTCCTCTTCTTCCGAAGGCCACGCCGTCCTCCCCTGAGCTGGGAGCACAGCTCCTCACTTGTCATCCTCTACTGCTCAGACTTTTTCCATAACTTTCCTTATCTTTCTTCCCCTCCCCGGTACTGAAGCATAAGTTTTACTCAAGCAAGCATCTTGACTGTACTTCCCTCTTTCCATGACACGATCTTCAAGTTAAGTCTTTGGGCCTCTTAAAGATGTCATTGAGAAAGTGCTAACAGGGCCACCACATGGATGTAGACAGACAGAACCCTGAAATAATGTTTGTGCTAGTTTTGCATATGTGTATGCATTTGTGGGGAGGGTTCAAGGAAAGATGAACTGATGGACTTGTGAAAGTAACTGTGCTTCTCCAAAAAAAAAAAAAAAAACCCTCCCATCTTTCAAGTAACTGCAGGTATGATGACCCTGAGTCACCGACCAAGGGAGCTGAAAGGGTTAGTTCAGCTTCTGGGCGTGTCTGCATCAGGAAAGATAAAAGGAAGCGTTTCTTAGCCCAGAGGATTTCGACACTCTAGAAACTCATTTCCTACAGAGATAGAACAATGTGTAAATATAAATCACTTCAAAAGAGCAGTTTAGGAAGCTTGACAGGTCGTGATAAATGGTTGAAAGTGTTCACATGGTTGGGGCCGTGTCTTTGACATTCATTCATTCTTTAATTTATGAATTGATGACTCATCTATTTTTGATGCGTTTGTTGACTCATTTATAGAGCAATGAGTATAAGTCATTAAAACTTTTACCTTTTGAGCACGTACCATGTGCCAGGGACTGGGGGACGGTGGGTTCACACATGAATGGGGTCCAATCCTTGCCCCCAGAAAACTCATCACCTAGAGTGGAGGGAGACAGACACATTAAGAGAAAATCCTGGTGCTGTAGTGACATTCCACTTTACAGTGGTGAAGAAGAGGCCACTTCTTAAATGACCCCGCCATGGGAAGTGTTAGTCATGGGAAGAACCAGGGGACCAACTGGGGCATCTGGTCCTAGGCTGGGCTTTGCAGGCAGGGGAGACAGTGGGAGAAAAGTCAGGTAGGGAGGTGTGGGGGGTTGTATGCAGTGTGTGAAGAGTGAAAGCAACTCACCACTATCGGAGTACGGATGATGGAGAGGAGAACCTCCAGAGATATGACCAACATGGCGGTCAGGGGCTGGAGCCCAGGAGACTTGGACATTGGATAAGGAGTTTAGACTTTACCAGGTAAGAAAGGAAGAATGATTTGAGGGAGGATACAGAGAACTGACACAGACAAGTTCTCATTTTTTGGAAGGTTCCATTTGCCTTTAGAGAGATCGGCTCCAAAAGAGAGAGAGAAAGCCGAGGGTTCAAGAGGAGGCCAGGGATGCAGCAAGCAGGGATGCTCCTCGCCTATCAATCTGGCAGTGATGAGGGAGGCCTGGGATGGAGACACGGATCTAACACCAGAGATGGCATCTCAAGCCGTGAGGGTAGATACAGGAGTGAGTGTTTAATGGGAAGAGAAGAGCTTGGAGTATGGCGCCTTGGGGAAAATACCATCTGAAGGACGGGAAGAAGAGCAGGAGCCTAACATGGACCTGAGAAGAAGCCAGAAAAATCGGGAGACGTTGGTAGAAGACCGTGGCAACAGTCTGAAATGCCAGGAAAGTGTCCAGTAAGATGAGGAATGGAATGGGCCCACCGCCTGAGCTGTTACTGGCTCCAAGGGGCTGAGTGCCGTCACACAGCTGTGGAGGAAACAGGGGCAACGCGTAACTCCCTTTCTCCCCAAAACTCTTCTCCACACCCATCGACTCTGTCTCCCAAAGCTTGGCTTCGTGGCACAAGGCATTCTCCTTCACCAAACTCCTTGTCTCTCCCCACGGCCAGAGACAGGTACTCTGTCCTTTGTCCTTTCGTGGGTTTGACTCCCCGTGGTCAAGAGGCAACAGGAGCTGGCTCACAGGACAATCAAGAAAGCCCGGACCGGGTCTGTCCACCAGGGTCTCATTCCCACATTCGCCCCCTGAAAATTGGATCTCTTGGCCGAACCTAGGAATGAAGACAGAACCAAGATAGAACATTACGCATTGGCCAACAAGGCCCAATTCGGGGCCACAGCTCATTTCAAGGGGCCCGTTTAATGACCCCTTGGCATTTCCTCTTCCATCCTCCCCATTGTCTTCGCTGAACGTGAACTTGTGCTCCTTCTTAGGTGTCGGGTGGGTGGAGGCTGCATCCGGTCGGGCTGCACTGTGTTTGTGTGGACTTCAGACGTAGATGCAGAGGAAGCATCTGTCCGATCCACTCGTATGTCACTGTCCGCTGACACCCGTCACACAGCACAGAGGATGTAAATATTTGAAAGCGTATTTGCGACCACAGTGACATGGTGTACACCGGCTCAGAGATTAAGCGAAAGCACAGAGCTCAAGTGAGACCGAAGCAGCCTTTGCCTTTGAGACATTGTACTGGGACACACACACTTGTGAGTCTCTGGACGGACGTTGTGAATTAAGAGAATCATTGTATCTGTCAGTGATGTGAGTGTGCGCACTCACTAACGTTCCCTGAGGACACATACATACGTGTGTGTATGTGGTCCTTTTCTCCTCTTTCCGTGGGGACAGAGAGGGTTGGCATCCCATCGGCTCCCGATGCCGGCGTGCAGGGTGCAGGTGTGGCGGTGGCCCTCACTCATCAGAAGCCCCTCGCTTGCCCTCTCCCGCTGAGCGCGGCCATCACAGAGGTTTTGACAAGACTGTGGTTTTCATTCTGCTCCTCAGAAATGAGGCTCCGGGTAGAAGCCAAACACTGGACAAGAGCTGCTGACCCGAGGGCTGTTTTGCACTGCTGTACAGGCATTTAGAAACAATGATCTACTTTTTGCTAATGAAGTTGGCTAGTGACCTTGAACTTTCCACCATGGGTAAAGCCGTAGGGCCCAGCACCCCTCAGAGGCGCCTTCCACAGCAGCGTGTGTGAGAGAAGTCAGCCTTCATGGCCTTTCCTTACAATGAGGGAATCTTCTCTCTCAGGCTCTAGGGTGGTGCCGGTTCTGGCCACCCGTGGGGCAGATGAGGAAACCGTCCCCAAAGCCATCATTGTCTTGCTCTGTGCTGCAGCTCAGACGAGCCACCTGCATGTAAAAGGCTGGTCGCCACCCACAGTGTGGCAGCCTGCGGTCTCGGCCTCACACCGCCCGGGGCCTGCGACAAATGCGGGTTCTGAGACCTCAGCCCAGAATGTCAGAATCGGAATATGCATTTTAACACAATCCTCAGGGCAGCTGCGGGTTAAGGTTTAATAAGCACTGGCCTAAAGCAGTGGATTCGAGAACTTGTCATTCCCCTACACAGGTACACACACACACACACACACACACACACACACACACACACACACGCATAATATATACATTTTTGCCCCCTGCTAATATATCATTTTTGAGTATGCACAAAACACAAACACTTAAAAGGATGAAGTAGACTCTAAATTTGAACAATTCTATCACTATTACTCTTTTGCTGTAGCCTTTCAGCTTTGTGCTATGAATCCAAATGGGAAGTCTAAATCCTTATTTCTATAGTTCTGTCATTCACATCAGTGACGCCTGTGGCCTCATCTCTCCTCCGACGTGCCTCATCTGGGGCTGGCTTCCCCTCTGACCCGGCAATCATATCCTGTATCTTTGAATGAGCTGCTTCGGTCACCATACTGGGGGAAGCTCAGAGTTCACTGGAACAGCATCTCTGCCCTCCCTGCTCCTCCCACAAACCCCAAGAAGGCCCTGTGTGTGTGGCCGGCCATGCGTGGGCATTAGGCTTAAAAGACAATTGAACGCCCACCCCCTAGAGCCTGGTTTAGAGAGCGAGAAGTTTCTAAGCAGATCATTACAGCAACACCTCCAGTGTTACTGTGAGGTGTGTGGACAGTTTGCAAAACGCAAGAGGAACTCCCTCCCCGGACGCTGGAGGAGGTGACATAGGGATGGAGCCTTGACGGATGCATAGGAGTTCGCCAGGCTCAGGGCACAGAAAAGGGCTCTGGGGTCAAGGGCCCTGCCCAAGCAAAAGCTTCGGGCAGAAAAACTGCTTTATCAGCATTTCTCTTGGGTGAAGTGCAAACTCTCCTAGCTCAGCTGAGTGTTGTGCTAAGTTGCCATAAAATAACCCTGCACTCTCATCCCGAACACCAGTTCTTGGATCCGCCCAGTCAAAACGGCCCCGAGAGTAACTTGCATCGTATGGTTTGGCCACGGGAGCGTGTGGAAAGTTTCTTAGTTAAAAGCACAGTAAGTACTTATTTACAGTAAAATCTGGAATGTTTGGGAATGATCTGTCCTAGGAAAATTGCATTTTCAGATTAACTGCGTAAAAATGGAAAATCTGATTGGAAAAACCTTCCTAATTTTGTTTTTCCTTTGAAGAGATAACTGCTGTTAACATTCTAGAGGCATTTTATGTCAATTTACCTAGAGAAAAAAACAGAGCTGTATATTTATTCAGCTTTATCAAATGCCTTTCTCAACCATGTGTAGGTTGGCCGTGATTTTTAAAGACTACATAATATTTGGGTTTATAAATAGTTTATAAATTTAAAATCCTCTCTATATTATTGCTGATCCAGGTTGGTTAGAATGTTTTAATGTTATCACTAATGTAGAGAACATGCTTACACATAATCCTGATGCATACTTCTTATTAACTCTTAGACATAAATGGACTGGGTCAAAGATTATAAAATAGTTCTAAACGTTGGAGACACATTAGCAAATTGATGCCTGAGAAAGCTGTGCCAAATCGCTGTATCAGAAGCCACGTACGAAGCCTTTCACCTCTGCGTGCTTGTCCTTGCAAATTGCTGATCTGGCTTCTGGAATCTTTGATCCGTGACAAGCCATGGTTCTGGGACCTGTGGCTCCTCCTTGGCTTCTTTTGATAATGCTCCCCACTCTGCCCGACCTTGGGCTCCCCAAGATTCAGTGTCAGACGGCCTCTCCTGTACTCTGCGTCTAAGAGAATCTCATTCGCTTACACGTTTCCAGTTTCCGCTCATTTATTTGTGGATTTAAACATAAAAGGCGTCCCTCCTGCCCAGCCTTCATCGGACCCATCAGCACAGACCCGAGGTCTCATCTCTGCTTGGGTGTCCCAGGCACCCACCACCCCCCTCTAATCCCGTGTCCCTAGGCTGGATCCTCCTGCATTGACATAAAGCACCCAGTGAGGTCCGACTTGGTATAATATCAAAAACATTTGAACACCCTGGCTATCCGATAACAATGGATGGTTTTTAAAATATAGAGAAAGGTCCAGCCTTTTCTGAATCACTAAAATACTACCCATCCTAGCCAACTCATTTCCATGCCACGAGGCAGAAACCATCTGTGAGACCCCCTCTGTCTCTCCACCCTCACCCCAAGGTCCCCCTGTTAGGGACACGTATTGACTTTCTGGAAGGGGTAACTGAGTCCCTCACTACCCTCAACCTACTGGAACCATCTTTGTCCATGCATCCGTATTTTAGGCTTGGTTTACCAAAAACAGCAGTTAACTTGACTTTCCACTCTTATGCTTGCCTCCTTCGAATCTTTCTTCAAATTGTGCCACAAATGATGACTTTAAAAAGCAAATCTGATCCTATCTCTTCATTGATTAAAACCCTGAGATGCTTCTCCTTTTCCCAGGAGGAAGGGTGGTCCTCGGGAAGCCCACCAAGCCCTGCCTGGTGTGGTTCTGCCCTAACCTCCTGCCCGGTCCCACTCCACTGTCCCCTCCTCAAACCTTTCCGCCTTTCCTGGAAGGTACAAGCTTCTTGCCCCCTCAGGTCTCTGCAATGCCATGTGTCCCTCTACCCATGTGTCACACTCCCCTCTGTCCTAGCCCTCCTTCTAACCTGCCATATGCTTCGCATCCTTTGCATCTCCCCCTTAATGCCACCTCCCCGGGGACGCCATCCTGGAACTCCAGACTAGGACACGTTATGCTCGGTGGGTCCTGTTCTCTCGTCTGCCCTTGACTCTCTCCCCAGTCCTCTCCACGAACGTCTTTAAATAACTCATCTCATGATTTATTTAAGACCACCCTCCCCTGCTCCATTGTCATCCACATGAAAGCAAGAGCCACACAAGTCCCATTCGCCGCTGGACTCCAGCACCCTGCACAATGCTCAGCATACAGCAGGCGCTCCATAAACTCTCAGGCTGCACATATGGAAGAATAGAGGCTGTTGAAATACCTTCAAGGGTTTTTTTTTTTTTTTTTGCCTTTGAAATCTCTTTGATTGTATATTTATAAACTTTGTTGTTTGGAAGAAGAAGGTTCTTATTGATTCACAGGGACTTGGGATAATCTCATCATTAACCCTCTGCTGTCATCTGTGGTAAATGTAATTATTTTCGATAAGGCATATTTCGTGTCTTTTGTTCACTGTCAACGTATAACGTTGGTAGTTAACTGACCCAAGAAGGAGCGTGAGCAGGAGGACTTTTATGTTGCTTTATGTACTTTAACCTCCCACGATCCTGTCACGTACAGAAATTATTATCATCGCTATTCTGCGGGTGAGGAAGCTGAGTCTCAGAGGGGTTTAGTAAGCTGTCTGCAGTCACACAGCTCCTGTGAACAGAAGCAGAACCCTGCACTCGTAACCTTTGCACTACGCTGCCTCAGAAGACGCGTTTGGTTGTTGTTTTAAATGCAGAGGAGGTAATATTCAACCCGACTTTTGAAGGGCAGGTGGGAGCGAAGCAAGCAGAGGAGAGGAGGAGGACCTTTACGAAGGAAAGGCATGCTCCGGGGGTCAGGGTTCACAGAAAAGGCATCCAGGCCATGCCCTGAAGGGAGCAAAGATGAAGAGGCAGTAAGAGGCAGGGCTTAAAAGAGGTTTTAGCCTTGCAAAGGTGTTCAGGATTGATCCTGTCAGCAGCGGAGGCCGTTGGAAGATTTATGAAGGAGAGTATCGTCTGAATTCCTTCTCTGTAGCTGAGTAAGCCTTCTCTTTTTCCTGGTAAGGATTATAATGAAACCATGGTAACATTAAGTCGCCTGTGACCGAATATTATATTAGCCATAAAAATCCAGCTTCATAGTTCTGAGAAACGCGGCATGTAAAGCTATGAAGACAGGGAATTATGGGTATATCTGAGCCGTTATTTCTTTCTTTGTTTTCATGTAAGAGGAAACTACCATTACTTCCAGAGTTGGGGTGTTGGAGGGTCTCCTCATTGTCACTGTTCCCATTACATCAGCACCAATGTGATGGTCACTGCTAACACTGGTGCACGTGGTGGCAATGTCTTATAGGCCAGGGCGTCCACTGTGATTCTAATTGCTAAGTGTCCCAACTATTCTTACCGAAGACACAGTGTCAGGAAGGCTAATGGTTGAAAATGTCACGACAGCATTTATGGGGAAATCGATCAAGAAGGATTCAATATGTGGGCCCAGCTTCGGTGACATTATCAGGATGAAGTCACGTGGAGAAGCCTCCTTCACAGCAGGGTCTAAACTCAGGTGCGTGGAGGCTGGGGAGATGAGGGGTGGAATTCAGAAGGATTCGTGATGGGGAGGAAAGAGAAACAGTTTTCTCCCATCACCTGTGAGTAAAATGTCACACTCTATGACTTCGTCGTAGTAGAAATCAGTCTTTGAATGTCACGCTGCAGCTTTTTGAGAGATCTTCAACAATTCTGCTCCTGACACCTTCCAAATGTTGGCTCTTATTAATGAATGCTTGAAAAAGAAGCACAGTTCGGGTGCATTTTAATATGATCGCTATTTAATATTATCGTTGTCTTTTGTAATCCGAGCTATTTTATTTTTGTCTAGTTAAACGCATTCCGAGAAGGCAGTGGGACACCTTACCAGTCCACCAGAAAGGGTCGTAATGCTAACATGATTAATAACCCCCAAGCTATAGTAGTACAATGGGACTAGCTTACCATACTACCTGTCACCTCAGGTGTACGGAGCAGGCAAGGGGTGCAGCGTCATCCACAAAGGCTACATGTGTTCTCGGGGTTCACAGAACTGGGAGCATGTGGGTTGCTGTTCTTCTAAGAATGTTGTCTTGAGCATAAATTTGCTTTTCCCTAGGGATGCCAGATTTAGCAAATAGAAGTATGAGACTGCTTTGTACTTTATCTATAGAGTGTATATATATATATATATATATATATACACATACATATATATACACATACATATATATACATACATATATATACATACATATATATGTATATATATGTGTGTGTGTGTATATATATATATATATATATATATATATATATATGTATGTTTCAGACTACGAATAAGTTTTAGTATAAGTATATGTCTACTACCACAAGGGACATACTTTTACTAAACAATTAATTATTGTCCATCTGAAATTTAGTTTTAACTGGGCATCTTATATTTTACCTGACAATCCTAAAATCACCAAAATTGGGCCACAAGTCCTCCAGCTAATTAACTACACATGTTTTCTTATACTGTTCACTGATAGGATATTAGTTCTTCCCAAGGTCTCCGATTTTGATTGAATGCAAAGGTATTATGAAGTTTGAAATGTTCTTATTATCAACTCAGTTGATCACAAGTGTCTAGTTTTCAGCTTTGGGACAAGCAGACGACTCAGATATTGCCAGTCTTTAAAGTAAGTTGACCGCGATCCAAGAATTTTGGTGTTCACTGCATTACCCTGAGATCCCGTGATATCTAGTTTCCGTGTCAGAGAAGGTGGTCGTAGTTTAGACTGATGGTGAAACCGAATTTCAAAACCTTTTGACACTCTTTCCATCGTTAAATAACTTGGTTCCAAATCACGCAAAAATCATAATTTCCTTTGTCTGGGATGAGATTCCAATCATGATAATAATGAGCACAGAAATCACCGAGAAAGAGAATTCTACCCTCGTATCCAGGTGAATCACACCAAAATCTATTCACCATTAATCAATAGAGACCTACAGTTCCAAATTTATTTTGAACAGAAGAAAAAAATAGTCAGCATGAAGCCAGAAAAACAAGCCAGCCTGAGGTCGGTATGTATGTTTACACGGTGATACTCTTTCTATATGTCTGTGCTGTCATTATAGTAGAAAATATTACAAATGGGAGACAAAGAAAGATGTGAATGGTTACGGGTGGGCGTTTCAATGTCTCAGCGAGTAGGAGATTTATTTAGGGGAACATTCCATTTGAGACGTTGCAAATTACATAATGATGCCTTGTAAAAAAAAAAAAGGAGTGATCTAGTCTTAAGCAACTTTCAAGTACAGAGACGTGGGGGACAGAAAATGAACGTGCTCGCTTGCTTCCCGTTTTTTTTTTTCTCTTCCTCTTTTAATGGTCCCACTAAGACCAGCTTGAAGCTTCATCACGTAGCATACGCTCATTAAAATGCTTTTCTGCGAGTACCATGTGCAAACACAGATGCCTTCCTTCTGAGTCAGTCCCGGTCAGGGTCAGACAAGCCCAAACGCTCTTTCTTTCCTTCTCCTTATCTCAATGGGACTTGTGAGCCATATTCTCTGGGCTGCGTTTGAACCAAGCCAGACAAAATTCCATGAGCTAGTTAAAAAAAAAAAAAAAAAAAAAGAAATCTCTTCCCCGAAGAGAGACTCGGTGGCCGTGGGTAACGTGATATAAGTCGCCGTGTCCTTTCCCCCCTCCCCGGATGTAAATTCTCTTGTTTTGTCAGTCATATTGCAACAAGGCATGTCCTAGCCATGCTGTCAATTAGAGGGGAGACTGTGCTCATTACCCAAGTTCTCAACATGTCAGAGCACGGAGAGGCCGGGGGTGGGAAACCAAAGGGAATTTCCATTTGCTCTTTAGCGGAGGCACATTCTTACTCTATAGGAAAGTTAGCTGTTATTAAGTAATATTGTTCAGCTGAAGTTGGTCACTTGTAACAACAGACAGATGGATAATGTTTTATTTGGGTTAGCCAACTCTCTTGCAAATTAAACTGTCTTTACGAAAATATTCAGCAAATGATACCTCTGAGTTATTCCAGTGCTTGGATTCTTTACCACGGAAAATGGAAAATAAGCCTCTTGGTGAACCCAGTATCTGTTTAAACGTGTCTTTGATGACTGGAGAAAGGTCTGTGTTGTAAGGAATTTAAAAAAAAAAAAACTAAAAACAGAATCTGCAGTGAGGAGGAAAGGGTAAAACTATGCAAACCACATTTAAAGATGGAAAAGGACTTTTTAGTACTTACGGAATTCAAAACAATAATAATGGGATGGAAACACAGGGAGAAAGGCTAAATGTTTGACCACGAAGGCGCATGGAGCATTAGAGTCTCCCATGCAAAAAAAAAATGCAGGGTTTGTTTTTGAAGGGTGCTTGCTGACTTTCCCGTGTGTAACAGGGCGAGAGAAAGACCTTGCCAATCCACCGAACCATCACTAGCAAACTAGCTGCATAATCCCTTGGGAAGCTGGGTTCTTTTTAAGACACGGGTCCTTGGACAACGCTGCAGAGACTCTGATTCAGGAGCTCAAGTGTGGGACTCAAGAACTGGCATTTCTAATGAGCTCCCCAGGGATGCTGATGCTGCCGTTGGGGGAGGGGTCTCCCTATCCAGTGTCCAGTGCGATGGATAGCTCATAGCAAGACAGCGCGTAACAAAGAGAAGTGATATCCGTCCACAAAACGAACTAAGAAGCACAGAGCCTTGCTTTGAGCCCTGACATTGCCGTGTGCCTGCCCAGTGACCTTGAACAAGTGCTCTCTTCCTGATCCCCTTTGTCCCCAGACATAAAGTGCAGAGCTTGGACCAGACTTGTACTCTTCTAAGTATTTCCAAATTGTCAGTATAGATGCCAGACAGAGTTAAGCCAGCATCTTCGCTGTAGGACTTCACTGTGATATACCAACGCGTGATATGACTCTCCAGAGGGCACAGACAGTGGGGCGTTCAGAGGTTTGGTGGGTGAAACTTCCCCGAATCATCTGACCATGAATCACTTTATTTGGGGGAGCACCTGTACCTCACACCTGGGGGAAGGCTGGACAAAGGCTGCTAAGATGCTCCCAGCCTCTACTCTCTTAGCCCCAATGTCCAGGCTCTCCCTTCAGGCCTCCGACCTTCTCAGGGGATACCCACCATCCTACTAGAAACCTCAGAACAATTTTTAAACATTCGCTTTTCTTTTTCCCAGAAAGTCTCATTTTCCCCCAAGACAGTATTCCTGTCTTTCTATCCCCTAGGGCACGTATCCTGGCTAACTGAAAACTCCACCTGGCAGCCGTCATATGCCTATTGAACCCCACTGACTCTTTCTCCCACACCAGAGGGCTCCTGCCCCTGAAAGGTGATGAGCCTGGACCATTAGACAACCCCATTGATGGGCTCGTGGATTTCCTATATATTTTGTATTTTATTAGGTGGTGAATAGCGTAGGTCACAGTCTCAACGTGTCATCTCGAGAGCAGCAGTGTCAGCATCACCTGGGAACCTATCAGAAACATAGATTCTCAGGCTCCATGCAGACCTACAAGATCAGAAGCCCTGGGGTGGGGCCCAGCCGTGTGCCTTCCAAGACCTCCAGGTAATCTGAGTGTTTCCCTAAGGTAGAGACCAACCTAGTGGTTTAGAGGTGAGAAGCATGGACTCTGGACTCACACAGGAAGATCTGGTTTGCCAGAACGGCCCTCCATGGATTAATTTTGCACACAGGTGTGAATGATCTAATCTCTCTGAGCTTAGTCTCTTCATTTAGAAAGTCGGGAGGAAGTTTTCTATACAAGTAAAGAGAAGGGTGAAATAGAATACTTTGTATAGCTGCTTTAAGAGGTGTCTAGCCCCTTTGAAGCACCCCATTTTGGATTAAAAACTACCGATGATATAATAATAATGGCCCTCAGCTCTGCCCAATGTGTCTGTCATCACTGTCGTGAGGCCCCCGTGTGCTTCACCAAGGTCCTCTTGTTCCGCAAAATATTCGTGTGATAGTGCCCAAGCCCTCATATCTTGTCCTAAAAATTTGCCTTATCGAGAGAAATTTACGTACTGACTTAGAAGTAATTTCATGAGAAGAGTTAGTCAGCTTTTTTATGTCTTCTCTCTGTTATCCTTATAGGTCAGGCAGCTCTGTCTTCCTACTGGAAACTTGTTCATTTGAATTTTGTGTTTTCTATCCTGTATTTAGTCATAGATGAACCTTCAGAGTTCACTTTAGGGGTATTTGAAGACTTTACATGTTTCCTTTAAGCATAATCTCGAGGTACAAAACCACGAAGAAAGGGTGTGTCTGTGGTCAGGCTTTTGCTCTGTTTTGTCTCACTGGCAAACAATTCTAAGAATTCCGTGGCTTATGGAAACAAGGAGTTTTTTTTTTTTTTCACCCATGTTACAAGTCAGCTTGGGGTAAGCCATAGCTTGGCTCCAAGGGTCTCTCTTTTTTCCCAGTTCCCAGAAGAAGGAATAGCCCAACCTGAGCCTTACCCAAGACCCAGCCATGAATCTTACACCTCTGCTCAGGTGTGTACATACGTAGTGAGTCACTGTGGTTCACACTCATTGGCCAGGACAGTCACATGACCACATCTGATGCAAAAGGGTGAAAACACACTCCCCGCAGGGACAAGCCCAGGGGAGGACTTTATGGATGGGCCCAGCAGACAATGCCAACCCCTAACAGGAAGCAACGATCAGCCACCACGACAAAATTAAATTGCAGTTTCAAAACATAGGCCATTAGGGCAGAGAAACCTAGGCTGCAAAGAATCGACGGAAGTGTCCCCTCAGATTATTATGCCTCTCCTGGAGAAGCATGACAATTCCACAGCCTCCCTGAAGCTGCCATTCCTTCCAGCCAGCCTTGGTCCTCGATGGCCCGAGGGGAAGAATAGGTTTGCAGAAGGAAAGAGTAATTTCCTCAGCAAGTAAGAACCCAAGGTGCCACCCTCTGGAACCTTCTGAAAGCCGATGTTAGTTTAGCCACCTTGTTCTTTTTCAATGGATGTGTTCGTCTCCGAGGCCACCTGCGCAAGGCCACCATATCCTCAGTTGATGTGGATTAAGAGCAGTGGAGACCAGCCATCCAAGCAGGTCCTAGACTGCTCTGAAGAGCAGGGAGGAAGGTGATACACGGCCAAGGCCAAAGGTCCCAGAGCAGGTGCATGTGTGGCCCCAGTCACAGGATCCAAAGAAAGGACAGCTAAGCCTCACTGATTATATTTTCAATGGTTTTTAAACCTTCGAAGTTCAGCGAACCCCAAGTACATGCTTGTCAAGCATTTTTTTTTCTACTTAATATTTAAACCTGTGCGTCCTTAAAGTGAAATTTAATCCAAGTATTTTGGATCGAGAGCAAAGAAAGAGATCATCAAAAAATTAGTTTGTCCGAAACACTTGACATTCGAGAAAGCTCATTGAGCAACTTTATATATATATAAATATTTATATAATATATGTATTATATAGTATATTATATATTATAAAGCTCATTGAGTAACTTTACATATATTGCCAGAGCCCGCCGGCTAAGACCGAACAGTTCCTGAGACGGGGAGTGAGGACTGAGAAAATAGAGAGAAAAGGAGAGAGACAGAGAGAGAGAGAGACAAAGAGATAGAGTCGGGAGGGCTCACAGTAAATACTGCGCCCAGAGTTTATTAAGCACAGCATATTTATACTCTTGGAAATGCATGGGAAGCAAAATCCACAGATATTCTAACAATTGCTGACATTTACATAAGTTCTCTCACAACCTCTTTTGTCCTATTCTCTGTCTCCCATTCCCTGGGGCAAGGGAAGTTCAACTCTTTACATTAAACCAAACTTCCTCCTTCTGCAGAGAGCCCACCTGCCCTGCAAACTTCTAGCTTGCAGGCCACTTTAACCTTGTCTCAAGGCAGGCTGCAGAAATGGCTCCCAACAATATATAAATATATATAAATATATATAATTTATATATAAATATTTACATTTATATATAAATATATAAATATGATTATATCTATCTATCTATCTATCTATCTACCTATCTATCTATGATCACACAGAAAGCTGTTTGTTAGAGCTGTAAAGTCAGATCTCCTCAAATTCTAACTTTAGTCTGGAAATCCAACGTTATAGTTTGATGTGGTTTTCCATTTCTTCATCCCTCTCCGCCTCCTTTGAAGTACATAGAATGACTTCACACGAAGCCTGATGGAGAATCTCCAGATCTGGGAATCTGCTGCCTTCCCAACTTTTTTTTTTTATTCGTTATTTTTTTCTGCAGGGACCAATACTTCGTTAGCCCACCACAGCACACAGAATGAAGGTTTTCCCAGAATGGGCAAACGAAACACTTCCAAAATTTGAGTCAACAAAGCTCTATCTAAGTTTTCAGAAGGGCTCCGTGTTGTACTCACTGGGAATGGAAAAGAAAATATTTTTTTAATGCTTTGGAAGAATTACTCCTTAGCCTTGGTCCGCGGGGTACTTGGCATTCATCCGCAAGGATGGTGAAGACGGGACATTCTGAAAGGTAATAACAGATCTTCCGATGCCTGTGTGCGCTCGTCTTATTCTAGAATGCCAAGAGGAAGTGAGGGTCTCGCTCAAGGCTGGACAGATGCTGGTGTCATGAAGCCTGGCAGCCATCGCACCCTGGTCCTTGGTCAGCGCATGTCTTTGGAGCAGCAGCGTCACCCGAGAACCTGTTAGACACGCGACCTCTTGGGCCCCACCCCGAACCGACAGAATCAGAAACTGCCCAGGCTTTCCAGGGGGTTCCGATGAGCGACAGCTTGGGCTCCTTCATCGAGAATAGGCACAGGAACTCCCCTGGGGCCTTGCTGCCACAGGCCAGCTCTGAGGAACGAGGGTGGGCCGCTTCACCCCCCTGTGCCACCGTTCCCTCCTCATGGGGGTGACGCTGGCACCTGCCTCACACGGACAGTGTGAGGGCTCACAAAGTTCACACACAGGGAGACACCACGTGGCACCGCAGCGTTGCCTACTTACGACAGTGACCACTGCTATCGATCCAGAACTTTATTATGATTACTTATTTGAATGTTTATTTTATCATTTTGCTATCGCCATTGTTGTTATTCGTTGTCATCTCTCCCACGTTGGGCCACTTCTGGCTCTCTTCTGACTCTCTTCTCTCCGTATTTGTGCCTATTTTCGGTAAATCTATTTCTTCTCATTGGTCAGTGGCTTTCCAGCCGGTTACGGCTTGATTTTTTTTCACTGACAGGGCAGTGTGTTCCCGCTCACGGTGGTTGATGTCTTTGCTCACCTGCCCTTAGAAGAGCCCCTTCCTCTGCCAGATTCCCGAGGATGGGGATGGGAATGCGCTTTCCATTTTTTCCGTTCTTGTCCTTTTGTCCCCAGAGCTGAAGATGCAGTGTTTCCTACCATAGTAAAGGACCTTTTCCAATGTTCTGTTTCAGAAATGGGTCTTTTTTCTCCTTTAGCTCCAGACAACAAAGGCTGCACGGCAGAAGCGTGAGATGCCTTCACGCCATGTGTGTTTTGTTGGCTTCAAGTGAGAGAGAGGAATATCACCTCTCCATGTAGTAATGTTAAGGACTTCAAGAAAGATATCACAGTTCTAATATTACCATCCCGACCCCCATGCTGGAACAATATCACGAAAACTAGAAACATAAATACAATTTCCGGAGACTGAAGACAACGCCTCATGGTTTCTATGGAATGTTGCTTATTTGTGGGATCAGGAGGAGGGAAAATGGAACAGAATACCTGGGACCATTCTTCCATTCTCAGCTTTTGAGAAACTATTGTTCCTTAACAATTTGGAAGTAAGGGAAGCCACATTGATTGCTGAATCACTAAGGGGGAAAAAAAATCTAAGGCAGCAACATCATATTATGTGAAATAATTCTATGGAATAAGAGTGTGCATATCAACTGTGAAGTACTTCTCGTCAGAGACGTCTGGTGAGGAATGAGACACTATACATTAAGAGCAAGTGACGAAGGCTAAATAACAGCGAGCATGCAGGGAAGACGGAGGCCGGATGCTGACGGAGGGATGAGGAGGAGGTCGATTGCCAAGCACACGGATGCAGTGTGAGAATGGAGGGCATACACAGCTGTGCAGCTTGACGACTGGGCCTACTTAAATGATAAAAGAGTAATTATGGTCATTATTTTCAGTAATTGGTGGAGTAGAAAAGAAGTATGAATTATATGTGTGCTTCTCTGGGTAAGACAGACAAAAGTGTGTGTGTGTGTGTGTGTGTGTGTGTGTGTGTGTGTGTGTGTGGCTTAAGAAGATATAGTTCAGAAAAGTAGGATGTAAAAGAACCTCTTGAATTTAGAACAGATCACATTAAATTTCAGAGGTTTAAGGTTTAACTGCTCTGCCTGAGCTTCTAAACCCTAGGGACCTGGCTTTTTTTTTCCCTACCATGATCCACCCATATCACGAAGACAAGTGGCTCCTACCTCTCAGGCCTCAGTCTCCCCGTTTGAAAAAAAAAACGTGCATCCAATGCCCGGCTTTTGACAATCTTTTCACCCCTAATGTCCTATGACTCAACAATAATAATGCATTTCCACAGGCGGTAAAAATATTCTAGACTGTTCCCTTCCAATTCTCACTGTTTACTTCCTCTGCCCTTCCCCTTCCTGCCTCCCTGTTTGCTGTCAGCGGACAGTGGGCCTCCGTGGGGGTGAGTGAGCTCCAGGGTGTTTTACTACTGAGCTCCCTGCAGAGGGTGGGAATTCTAGTGAGGGCTGTGATTGCCACTTTCAATTTAATTCCTAAAGCACTCCTGAGCTTTTATTCTCGTCTGGCACCAGGCCAGACGGCCAGGGATGGGAAGGTGAATGCTCACGCCTCGGCCCTCGGGGGAATCGTGAAGGGCCCGTTTCACTGGGTCGGTTTCTTGGTAAACCCCTGTAAATGCCACTGTCCCCCTTTCTTTCAGGCAGTAGCGGAACCCCAGGTAGCCAGGTGGGTGAAGGGGAGCAAGGACATCCCACCTGCCTCGGAGAAGACGGCTTCCGACCCGCTGAGTAAGTGACCAGGTAGTGGCCAGTTCTGAGGGCGTCGGGCGTTGAGAGGGAGGGAGAAGGTGTTCGCCCTTTTGAGGGCTGTTCTACTCCGCAGAGAGATGCTAACCCTAAGACCCTAAGCTCTGGGTCTTTCTTTATCCCATTTCTGACCACCGGCCTCTGGAAAGAGGCGCATGGGTGTCATTAACCCAAACACTAGATGTGCAGAAATACAGCAAAGGCGCTTTGAGCAGCAAAAGGAAAACGATCCAGCTCATCCCAAGCCTGGACCGTTGCCCCCGGAGAGGCTAAAACAGAAGCTTCGTGGCACTGCCTTCCTATAAACAGGGCCAAGCTTTCCAGAAGCTGGCGGGCGGCTGAGCTTGTAGCTTTCTTTGCTTGTGCCTGTAGGACATTTGTGTATCACTCACACCCAAAATCTTAAGCCTCTGTTTTCACTTCAGTGGAGTGAATGGCATGCAATTTCCCCTAGCAATTCTTTTTCTTTCTTTTTTTTTTTTTAAGTGCATGCAGTTACTTGTCTTTTGTCCTCAGCAGTGCTCGAGTTCTGAGCTTGACTGTGCATTCGGCCATGCCAGTGTGGCGTTTTCTTCCCAAAATTTTATCCATGATGATCGTTTTCCTTCCGGTCCCTGAGAAGTGCTGTTGAGGGTCTGATAACACCGTGCTCATCAGTCACACCTCGTGCCTGGCTTCTCAATTGATCCCCAGATAAGTGGACTGGGCTTCCATGAGTAGAGTAAATTCTGAAGAACACAGGGCCCTTCTTTGCAATGCAAATGAAAAAGTGACTTCCCTTTCCAAGAAAAAAAAATCGTTTCACGTGACATTCAGTAAATGACACACTCTTGAGAACGAAACAGGAAAATTAGAGAGCCCGCTGCATCCTCAGCCTGTGAGGGACATGACTTCCCTTCCTTGAAGGGATTTGCCCAGAGGATTCTTTTCAGAACGTCTCCTGCAATAATGCTGCTCTCACAGCAAAGGCCAGTGCATGAATCACAGGCCACCGCATACCAGTTCCTTTTCATATGAAAGGAGTTTTTTTTTTATTCTTAAAAAACCAATGAGCTGGAAAAAACATGCCAGACAGGTAGAGTTCCCCCTCATCACTCCCACCATCTTTTTCAAGGAATGGAGGGTGATTTAGCTTCGTCACTGGGCGGGTAGTATAAGATGCTGTGTGGCCTCGTGCCTGGCTTGATCCTGTCTGTAACGACGAGCTCAGCACGGGAGCCTTGAACTTGTAGGTAGGTCAGCTCTGCGGCTCTGCTGGACGCCTGTCCTGAGTTACTTGTTCATTAACTCTTTAAGACAGATTTCTATGGCGATTTTACTTAATTCTCAAGAAATAAGGCAGGATTTTTGTGCCATACCTAACTGTCATACCTAATATGGTGTATGGATAGCACTTCTAAGAATAACGGATATATCGATTAAGCCATTGATCAAGCATAATTATTTACTATGTATTTTTTGTTTTTTTTTTGATAACTTAGTCTTTTCCATTGTAATTGAGAACTAGGATAGGTTATGGATTCTAAATTATCGATTGGACGGCGGGGGGAGGAATAAATTGCTATTATAGGTGATGTCACGCAAAAAGTAAATTTTAAAAAAAATTTCATGCTACACAAATTTTAACCATTTGTATTCGTGTTCTCCAACCCTATATAAAGAATTATCTTAGGGATGGTAAATATTAGTTCTATCAGTACTGACTCTACGTTCAGTCAACTTATTTTAAAATTTCCTATCATTACAAATCCATGGTAGCTGAACATACACACAAATACCCATTTTACTTTGCGGGGTTGGTGCACACGGGTGCAGTATTATAAAGACTGGCATTGTTTTTGACTGTGAGGCTCGGTTCGGGCACTTTATAACCATTATGTCACTTAGCCGTCACAAAAACCCTGAGGAGTAGGCTTTATGCCCATTTTGCAGATTAGGAAACTAAGATCCGAGAGGGTGGTTTGTCCTGGTCACACAGCAAGTCAATCAGTCAGAGAGTCAGCGTTCCGCCCCGGTTTGCTGGTCTCCAGGCTCTGTGCTCCCCGCTTCACCCCACTGTCCCCCTCAAGCACACGTCGGCCTGTCATGCCCCTCAGAGCCTCCCTTCTCATACTCGTCGGCCCACGCTCACATTCGTTTCATGTGATTGTCCCATTTCTGTCTTCTGGATGTTTCACCATGCGTGACAGCAGTAAAACGTCCCTCTGTCGTTCCCTCAGGTGGCCCCGGGGGGAACCCATTCACGTCAGCATGTCCAGCGCTCCCTTGGTGAAGCACCCGGCCGGCGCCGGCCTCCGAGCCAGCAGGCCCCGCGTCATGTCCAAGAGCGGCCACAGCAACGTGAGGATCGACAAGGTGGACGGCATTTATCTGCTCTACCTCCAGGACCTGTGGACCACCGTGATCGACATGAAGTGGAGGTACAAGCTCACCCTGTTCGCGGCCACCTTCGTGATGACCTGGTTCCTCTTTGGGGTCATCTACTACGCCATTGCGTTCGTGCACGGGGACTTGGACCTGAGCATGCCCGCGGCCAACCACACGCCCTGCATCATGAAAGTGGACTCCCTCACCGGGGCCTTCCTCTTCTCCCTGGAGTCTCAGACGACCATCGGCTACGGCGTCCGCTCCATCACCGAGGAATGCCCCCACGCCATCTTCCTCCTGGTCGCCCAGCTGGTCATCACGACCTTGATCGAGATCTTCATCACGGGCACCTTCCTGGCCAAAATCGCCAGACCCAAGAAACGGGCCGAGACCATCAAGTTCAGCCACTGCGCGGTGATCACCAAGCAGAACGGGAAGCTGTGCTTGGTGATCCAGGTGGCCAACATGAGGAAGAGTCTCCTGATCCAGTGCCAGCTGTCGGGCAAGCTCCTCCAGACCCACGTCACCAAGGAGGGCGAGCGGATCCTCCTCAATCAGGCCACCGTCAAGTTCCACGTGGACTCCTCCTCGGACAGCCCTTTCCTCATCCTGCCCATGACCTTCTACCACGTGCTGGACGAGACGAGCCCCCTGAGAGACCTCACGCCCCAGAACCTGAAAGAGAAGGACTTCGAGCTGGTGGTCCTTCTTAACGCCACCGTGGAGTCCACCAGCGCCGTCTGCCAGAGCCGCACGTCCTACACGCCCGAGGAGATCCACTGGGGCTTCGAGTTCGTGCCCGTGGTGTCCCTCTCCAAGAACGGGAAGTACGTGGCGGATTTCAGTCAGTTCGAGCAGATCCGGAAGGCGGCGGACTGCTCCTGTTACTGCGCCGACTCGGAAAAACAGAAGCTGGAGGAGAAGTACAGGCAGGAGGACCAGAGGGAGAGGGAGCTGAGGACTCTGCTGCTGCAGCAAAGCAACGTCTGATGACAGAGGCGTCGCCCGGGCCCACTCCATGGGCGGCTGCCACGTCGGCGCCCCCTCCACGCCTAGACGTGGCTGCGAGAACAAAAACGCCCGGCATCTCTCTGAAACACGGCTCAGACACGTGCAAGCTCCATCCTGTCCTTCGATCTGGGGGCTGACCAAGAACCTCCCCGCTGGAGCGGGCTCCTTTGTCAATTGCTTCTTCTGAAGCAGACTCTCTAAGACGTTCCAAAAAGGGGGCTCCCTGTCAAAGAACTTGGGGAGAGGGCAATTGCAAAAACATCCCACTGGATGGGCAGATTTTTAGCAATGCTGATAATTGTAAGGAAATGCATCTCTGGACAAGGATATCGGCTATTGCATAAAGTATTTATTCTACATGAGTATCGAAGGTGTATACTCCAGGACTTGAACTGCGATATTCTCTTATATCATTGCTTTAAAACACTTTCCCCCCCCCCCCGCCCCAAAAGCAGAGAAAATGTTATATATAACAAGGCTATCTGGAAAAAAGGAGCAGGAGGACGCTTTACTTACAAAATACAATCATTTCATTTTTACCTGTTTTTCAGTGGATTGAATTGGGTAGAATGAAATCGATCAAATCAGGAATTAACAAAAAGATATACAAACGGGGCCGATGCTGTTGTTCGCACTGATTTGTTGTTGTTGTTGTTGTTGTTAGAAGGTACCAGCCCTTTTTATTGAAAATGTGGTTCCCAGACCAGCAGCCTCAGCCCCCTCTTGGAGCTTGTGAGCGATGCAGAATCGCAAGCCCCTCCCGGATTTAGGGAATTAGAATCTAGATCTTAACAAGACCCCTAAATGGTTTGTGTACAAATGAGAGCTTCAAAATCTTCTCTCTGTGCAGGGTTTTCAAAGTAATTCTCTGTAGCCATGGGAGTCTGTGGGCCCCACGCCCACGTGCCCTCCAGACCTGTCCTTTCTTCGGATCGTTTTTATCGACCCATATTCCTTTCAGCCATTTCATTCTTTACCTATTTAAATAACTTGTCCACAATGAAACTGCCTCTGACATTCCAAGAGCGAAATAAAACTCTCGAGAGGAATGGTTGTCTCACTCGTGATGAGTACTTGGCTCGTTGATTATGGTGAGCAGAGAAGAAAAATTTAGCTGCCTGGCATTCAGAAATACGCTCAGATGTCGAAATCTAGATGGAACAAGAGTTGCTGAGGATAAGTGATTCGTACACAGGTGACCCCTTGAAGCGTGAGCAAAAATTAATAACCTGATCACATGTAAAGAATGCCCTCAGTATTCAAAGAACTCTTGGGCAATCAGAGTTACAGAGGTAATAGTTTGCCTTTGGCATAATTTAGGCACCAGATACCCTGCATTTCTTTGGCGCAGAGAATAAATGGGCTAGGATTGGCTAAATGTGCCAAAGGTGAATTCATATTTCATTCAGACCAGCACAGACTTGCTTATTCACTCAAGAAGATCGTCAGTATAATTGTGTAGGCGCTGCATGGAAGTACACGTGAGCCCACATACGTGTACGAATAGGTGTGGGCGCTGCACGTGTACACGCACAGGCACACACGCCCTGGCTACTCAGATTATCAATGAAAGACATGTTCGATTAAGAAAGCGAGTCCTTCACAAATACGCTCACTTTTAGTTTGCTCTCTGAAATTGGAGACATTGGGACTCAGAAAATGATGAAAGTAATCTGGATTCAGATTATCGGTGAAATAATGATGTGGATTACAGCAACTCTGGTCATGTCCTGGTGTTCATTTTCAAATATCATTCCATGAAACAGGAAATGTGGCCAAAACCTCTGACTTAAAACAAAACATCTAACGCAGGGGTAAGAATAATGAAGGTAAAATCGTAAAGATTTAAAAAGCAATCTCAATGCACAAGAGGATTTTGTCTTTAATTATGCAGGAAGATTTTTTTTCCTGATAATTACATGGCACGTTGCTTTAGATCTTCATTCTCTTAAACAGGACGTCCGTGTAGTTAGATATTAGCTCTTTTAGTTATTATGTGTTTTTTAATTGTGTCTTGTGATCGAATCAACAGGAAAATGCCCCGGGCATGTTTACAGTTTTTCTGTTGCACTATTAAAGTCTTCTCACACAGTATTTACATCAGTCTTACTCAGAATGTGACCGAGAGTAGGAATCTTGCATACTTCTATTGTATATGGGACCACGATGTAGCATAAGCTCGAGAAGTTTTTTATGTTCCCTTAGCACATCCATTTCAGGCAGATTTGGAAAAACCTGATCATCTGATCTTTCGCACCACGTGCAAAATAAATATGCAAAGTCTTAAAAGCCAACATTTGTAGAAGTCAATACATCATAGAATAGCATACTATTCAGTAAGTAGCTCTAACATTGGGGCTGGTTTGAAACAGCGTTTTCCAGGCACATTTATTTGTTAATTAAAATGCTCTCTTGTTGACATGCTACGAAGGATTCAGGTGGCAAACTGATTCTATCTGGACAGCCTTCTGACTGAAACAGATTCATTCTCGACACCCAACTAACTAAGAAGCCAAACCAATGTCGCGATTTTGACCCAAACAGGCTTTTGCATTTTGAAACGTTTCCCACGCACCAGGACTTCTCCGTGAGACCGTTCAACAGTGCCATGTTTCATTTGAGAAACACAAAGTCATGTCTTTTTTTTTTTCCGTTTCTTATTTCTTTTTTTAAAATTATTATTTTTTTATATTACTTTCGGGTATATAGTGCATGGCTGGGCATTTATATAATTTATGAGCGATGCCTCCGACTGCTCTAGAACCCAGTGGGCACCACACACAGTCATCGCAGTAACACTGGCTACATTCCCTAGGCTGTGCTCCACACCCCGTGACTGTTTTGTCACTACTAATTTGTGCTTCTTCATCCCTTCATCTTTTGGTACTTAGTAGCCAATGGCCCTAGACGCACAGCAAAAATTCAGAAAATTCACTCCTTGATCCCCACGGCGAGCCACCGGTGGGCTGGGGGCGGAGTCACACACTGGTTCCCTTCCCCACTCCTGGGGACATTACAGCACAGAGAGAAGACTCTGGAAATGGAAAATAACTGGTTAACAGTGAAAACATGCCATGAATGAGCAGACCGGATAGTTAGATAAATTTAAAGGACTGTTTTGTTTTGCTTTCTCTTTGAATTAAATTTTCTGTTTTAATTGACTGTGATTTTGATCTCAGCAAAATGTAAATTAAGCTATATAAAAATGTGACACTTCTACTCCATCCAGTGTGACTCTTTCTCCTTTGCCTGAATCCTCGGTACTCATATGTCATCTGGAGGGTTAGAAAATAGAAAGGAAAGGCTAAGAAGGCACAAGGCCTCTGCATCAGTAACTCAGAAAAGGATCAC
>PVKZ01004940.1:0-65796 GCA_004027375.1 Macroglossus sobrinus | reverse complement strand
TTTTTGCTTTTATTATTATTTTTACTTCAAAGCCAGAAGAACACAGTGTACTAGTAATGTGGGGAGGAGGAAAGAAAATTAAAATATTAATTAAGCTACATTCAGTGACTGTAATATGCTGATCAGGCCTGCAGCCAGGCCAGGAGGACACCTGGAGAACAAAGGTAGATTTCTACTGAGATTGCTAACAACTCATTCTCAACTCCTAGGAAGTGTATACAGAAACTAAGAGTCATTCCCTATAGCTAAAACCATGAGGAACCTATTGATTAAAGGCTGGGAACTGCCAATAGGCCCTTCACTCTACATATTCTTAGCTTTTTACACTATAATCTCTTTCCCTTCCTCACTTTATGTTCATATTAAAGAAGATGGGTTAACAAAGTTTTTAAACCTATAACTCACAGGTTTTAAAGTATGAGGTATACACTGTATTCATTAAAAACTCAGGGTCCCTCTCAGTGCCCTTACTCTGTTCCTGTCACTGTCCCTCAACTCTCTGCCACTGTGAGAAGACCACACTCTGCCTGTGAAGTGTTATCCCTTTTCTAATAAGCTTTCATTTTGATTCTATCTTTGCCATATGTATTGAATTCTTTTTATACTCTCTGCCAAAGGACTTTCTTCTTCTGTCAGTGCATGGCTTGGTTTATCCCCTACTCAGGAAAATTTGTTCTGTCCTGCATTACTTGCAGTAGAGTGCTTTGAAACCATAGAGTCCTGGGTCCATCTAGACTTATATCTGGTAACCTTTTCATCAGAGTACCCTTGAAATAGAATATTGTAGCCATAGGCTTTAGAGCCAAAAAGTATGTCGAACCTTAATACTCTGGGGCTCTAGAATTATAAGGTTCAAGTGTCCTGGGACAGTACTGCCTTTTTACCTAAAGCTTTGAACCATAGTAGTTTTGGGACACAAAGTATAGGATGTAGGATCTACTGAATTTTACCATCATTGGTGCCTGGATGCTTAAGTCCTCAAGAAGCCATTGGGCATTGAAGCTCTATAACATTAGAAAACTTGACTTCATAAAGCCCTGAATAGTTAAACCTAGGTTTTTTAGCATTAGAATGATTTTCAGCCTCTGAGCCATAGTATCCTTAGATAACCCTTCCTTTGCTGAGTCCAGTCTACTTTTAATTTTATATAGTAATTAATTTCAGTTATTATATTTTTAGTATTAAAAGCAGCATGAGTGATTTCAAAGATATGTCATTAGAAAGTATCCTAATTGAGATGAAGAGGTCCAAAATAATAATAAAAGATATTGTAAGGTGTTAGAAACATGTGGCAGAAAGACAAATGATGAAATATATTACCAACAGATTTTAATAGCTGAGAGATACTAATTAGCAAAAACACAAAGAAAACTACATTTAGATAAGCTGTTGAAAAATAGCGGAAATGAAAAAAATATTAAGAGCATTAAGAAAGAATACTAGTGTCACACAGGGAGGAACTGAGTTGTCTGATTTAGGGGCTGGGGCTGGAGGGGCGGATTTCTTCTGGACAGAAGTGCTGGCCATAACCATTGTTCCATTTAGAGTCTTCTCCCTTCCTTGCATGCGAATGCAGGCTGCGACCATATCTGATTCTCCATCAACCTGGTTAACATAGGTTGTTTTGCCTAGATAATTCCCTGAGATCTTGCCTCTTCCAACTTGTGGACCAACCCAAGCAGCCTCCAGTGGGTTATTCCATACAACTGGCTGTGGATTTTCCTAAGGTCTCTCAAAACCTCACAAAACTCAAAGAAGCAACATCTGGCCTCTGCATGCCTCACACCATTTCCTGAGCAACTTCCAGCATGGTAGTAGTGGCAGCTGGCCTTGGTTTCTGGCTTGGCTTTTCAAGGCACCTATAAGCCCATTGTGGGCAGCAGTCATTTGCAGATTGCTTGGTGACTTTTACCAGGTGGCCCTGGAAGTGCATGGGCTATGGCTGACCTTGGCCTGGAGCTGAGCCTTTCCTCCGAGGTCCTTATGCTGGCACACCCAGTGACCTACTTCAACCAGTGACAGAGCTAGAGCACCTGAGGAAGACATATCCAAAAGGTAGACAGGGCAGGCACCAGAGCCCTGCTAAAGTGAATGCTGCTTTCAGTAGGGTTGGCCCCTCACCAGCCAATCTTCACAACCAATCAACCTAAGGGTCCATTTCTTCCATTGATGTTCAAATTGCAACCAAACCTCAACTACAACTGGAGGGCACCCACATCCCATACAATGGACACACCTTAGGTAACCAGGGAAGACTGTGACACTGGACCCCACAGGACACCTACTACATAAAGACACTCTTCTAAGACTGGGAGACTTAGGAACCCTACCTAATACATAGCAACAAACATAGGGAGGCAGCCAAAATAGAGAGACAAAGAAACATGTCCCCCCCACACACAAACAGAACAAAGCTTCAGGAAAAGAACTCAACAAAATGGAGATGAACAATATAACAGATGCAGAGTTCAAAACACTGGTTATAAGGCTGCTCAATGAACTTAGCGGAAGAGTAGATAAACTCAGGGAGAACTTTAACAAAGAGATAGAAAATATAAAAATGGAGATAGAAAATATAAAAAGTAAAGAAAAATATAGGTTATTAACTTTCATGAACATGTAAAAATTATAACTATTGGCAAATCAAATTCCATGATATATAGAAAAGATAATATATAGTGACCAAGAGAGGTTTATTCCAAGAATGTGAGTTAAGAAAATAATCAACAGAGTAAGGAAGCAACCTATAAAATGTGAGAAAATATTTGCAAACCTTATATCTGTTAGGAGGTTAGTATCTAAAATATACAAAGAACCCTTATAACTTAACAGCAAACAAAATAAAACAAAATTAATAACCTAATTAAAAAATGGGCTAAATTCATTCATGTTGTTGCAGATGAAAAGTTTTCATGCTTTTTTATGGTTGAGTAATATTTCATTGTATATCTGTACCACTATTTGTTGTACAACTGAAACTAATATAATATTGTATGCCAACTGTATGAACAATAAGAAAAATATTTAAAAATGGCCTAAGAACTTGAATAGGCATTTTTCTAAAGAAGACATCAAATGAACAACAGATGTACTGAGAGAGGAGAGGAGGCATCTGAAAGTAAAAATAGATACAGAGGAAAGGGCCTGTAGAAATAACTAACTCAGCTGGTTAAAACTGTTCTCTCTTTGTCCATTCTGCCTTATGCTCTTCAGTTAACATGTTTTCCACAACTTCATTCCCCACCTCAAGGATTCTCCAGCCCCTTCCCTATCTTTGTAGCTGTGTATGAATGTCAAGACTGTGGGGAACTATTTGTCGTGTTACAGCTTAGCCTTTGGATAAGGAATCCGCTGAGTGGGCAGGCGTGACATCAATGAGTGCTGCTCCCTGTGTGTAAGCTAAGCGTCCTGTCTCTTTGTTCAAGAATCCGATAAAGGTGCTGATAATACCAAGGTCTCAGACTTTACAAAACAAATGACCTGTAAGACCAAGAGTCTGGAAATTCCTCCCCTGCAGCCCACCACCCAAAGCTCCTCCTCCCTAATGAGTAAGGAGGGACATGTAAAACCTCAGACAAAGGAATTAAGCACCCCTTGCACGGACACTGGAAGGGTATATAATCTGTAAGAAATCTAAGCAAGCGGAGAGTGCGCTTTGGGTCTGTTGAATGATCCATGCTCTCCGCTGGCATTAAATTCTCCTTTCTCTAACAAAGTTGTCTGAGCATCTGAATTCCTCCGTCGGGTGTCGCTTCCTGCAACAATATGAAAAATGCTCAATATCACTAGTCATCAGGAAAATGCAAATCCAAGGAAAAGTGAGATTTTACTTCACACTTGTCAGGCTGGTTATTATACACACACATACAGACACACATCTACACATAGTAACAAGTGTTGGCGAAGATATCGAGGAATTGAAACTTGTACACTGTTGTTAGGAATGCAAAGTTGTGCAGCTGCTTTGTAAGAAAGTATGAAGAGTCCTCAAAATTAAAAATAAGGTGGGGGGAAGAGAAGGGGGGAGGTAGATGGAATAAAAGATGTCAAATATGTGGTGACAGAAAGAAATCTAACTATGAATGGTGAACACACAATGTAAAAAAAAATTAAGAAGACTGAAATCTTATCAAGCATCTTCTTTGACCACAAAGGCATGAAACTAGAAATCAATTACAAGAAAAAACTGAAAAATACACAAACACATGGAGGCTAAATAACATGCTACTAAATAATGAATGGGTTAATAATGACATCAAGGAAAAAAATTAAAAGGTACCTTGAAACAAATGAAAATGAAAACACAATGACTCAAAATCTATGAGACACAGCAAAAACAGTCCTAAGTGGTAAATTTATAGCAAATTAAGCCTACCTCAAGATACAAGAAAAATCTCAAATAAACAATCTAACCCTACACTTAAAGGAACTAGAAAAAGAATAGCAAAAAAAAGCCCAAAGTGAGTATAATTAAGGAAATAATAAAGATCAGAGCAAAAATAAATCACATAGACTCTGAAAAAAATACAAAAGACCAATGTAACCAAAAACTGGTCTTTGAGAAGATAAACAAAATTGAAATCCTTTAATCAGACTCATCAAAAAAAGAGAGAGAGGCTCCAAAAAAAATAAAATCAGAAATGAAAGAAGAGAAATGACAATGGACACCATAGAAATACTAAGGACTTTAATTATATGAGCAATTATATGACAAAAAAACTGGACAGTCAGAAAGAAATGGCTAAATTCCTAGAAATATACAAGCCTTCAAGACTGAATCAAGAAGAAACGGAAAATCTGAACCAACCCATTACTGCTAACAAAATCAAATTAGTAATCAAAAACCTCCCAACAAACAAAAGTCCTGGACCAGATGGCTTCACAGGTGAGTTTTACCAAATATTGAATAATTAACATCTATGCTTCCTAAACTATTCCAAAAAATTCAAGAGGAAGGAAGACTCCCAAGCTCATTTTATAAGGCCACCATTACTCTGATTCACAAACCAAACAAAGACATTACAAAAAAGAAAATTATAGGCCAATATTGCTAATGAACAATGAGGCAAAAATTCTCAAGAACATATTAGCAAACCAAATTTGGTAATACATTAGAAATATCAAATGGGATTTATTCTTGGGGTACAAGTTTGGTTCAATACCCATGAATCAATTAATGCAATATACCATATTAACAAATTGAAAGATAAAAATCATATGATCAATAGATGCAGAAAAAGCATTTGACAAAATCTAGCAACAATTTATGATAAAAACTCTCAGCAAAGTGGGAATAGAGGGAATGTATCTCAACATTATAAAGGCTATATTTGACAAACCGACAGCTAAAGTCATACTCAGCAGTGAAAAATTAGAAGCGTTTTCCTTAAGATCAGAAACAAGACAAGGATGTCCACTTTTATCACTCTTACTCAACATACTGTTGAAAGTCCTAGCCACAGCAATTAGACAAGAAAGAGAAATAAAATCCATCCATATTGGAAAAGAAAAAGTAAACCTGTCATTATTTACAGATAACATGATACTGTATAGAGAGAATCCTAAAGATTCCATAAAAAAACTGTTAGAACTGATAAATGAATTCAGTAAAGTAACAGGATACAAAATTAATATTCAGAAATCAGTTGCGTTTTTATACATCAATGATGATCTATCAGAAAGAGAAGTTAAAATAACAATCCTATTTACAATTGCATCAAAAACAATAAAATATCTAGGAATCAAATTGACCAAGGAAGTGAAAGACCTGTACTAAAAAAAATATATATAAGTCATTGAAAAAAGAAATTGAAGAAGTTACAAATGAATGAAAGCAGATAACATGCTCGTGGATAGGAAGAATTAACATCATTAAAATGGTCATACTACCCAAAGCAATCTGTAAATTCAAGGCAATCCCTATCAAAATACCAAGACCAGTTTTCACAGAACTAGAACAAATAATCCAAAAATTTATATGAAAATATATAAATTTTTATGGAACATATCACGCTACCTGATATCAAGCTATATTACAAGGATATAGCAATTAGAATGGCATGGTACTCACATAAAACTGACACATAGATAAATGAAACAGAATGGAGAGTCTAGGAATAAATCCACACCTATATGGTCATTTAATGTATGACAAAGGAGGCAAGAATATACAATGGAGTAAAGACAGTCTCTTCATTAAGTGGTGTTGGGAAAACTGAATTGATAGATGTAAAAAAATGAAACTGGATGACCATCTTATTCTTGTACAAGAATAAACACAAACTGGATTAAACACTGAAATGTAAGCCCCCAAACCATAAAACTCCTAGACAAAAACATAAGCAATAAGCTCTCTGACATTGCTTTTAGTAATATTTTTTATGACATATCTTCTCAGGCCAGGGAAACAAAAGAAAAAATAAACAAATGGATGACATCAAACTAAAAATTTTTTCACATCAACAAAATGGAAAGACAACCTACTGAATAGGAGAAGATATTTGCCTATGATACATCTGGTAAGGGTTTAATATTAAAAATTTATAGAAGACTCATACATCTCAATAACAAAAAACAATCACATTAAAAATGAGCATAAGACCTGAATAGTTATTTCTTCAATGAGGTCATACAAGTGGCCAATAAGTATATGATTAGATACTCAATATCACTAATCGTCAGAGAAATGAAATTAAAACTACAAGGAGATATCATTTTACACCTGTCAGAATGGCTATCATCGGTATATCAAAAAACAGCAAGTGTTGGCAAGGATGTGGAGAAAAAAGAACCCATGTACACTGCTGGTGGATTTGCAAATTGGTACAGACACTATGGAAAGCAGTTTAGAGATTCCTCAAAAAGTTAAAAATAGAACTACCCAGCAATTCCACTTCTGGTTATTTATCCAAAGAAACCCCCAACCCTAATATGCACTCTTATGTTTCCTGCAGTACTGTTTAATACAATAGCCAAGATATGGAAGCAACCTAAGTGCCCACCAATAGATGATTGGATAAAGAAGTAATGGCACATATGTACAATGGTATATTACTCAGCCATAAAAAAATGAAATCTTACTATTTGCAATGACATGGATGGACCTAGAGGGTATTATAGTGAGTGAAATAAGTCAGACAGAGAAAGACAAATACTGTATGATTTCACTTATATGTGGAATCTAAAGGACAAGATAAACAAACAAACAAAATGAAAACAGACTCATAGATATAGAGAACAAAGTAGTGACTGCTATCTAGATGGGAATGGGCTTGGGGGACTGAGTGAGAAGGGGAAGGGATTAAGAAGTACAAATTGGTGGTTACGAGATAGTCATGGGGATGTAAAGTATTGCATAGGGAATTGGTCAATAATATTGTAATAACTATGTATAGTGCCAGGGGTGTACTATACATAGTTATTACAGACTAATAATTGTAGAATAATCGGGGGGATCGCTTTGTAAATTATATACATGTCTAAGCATTATGCTGTACACTTGAAACTAATATAAAATACTACTAAATGTCTAATGAAAAATAAAATAGTCATTGGGGTGTAAAGTATAGCATAGGATACATAGTCAGTAATCTTATAATAATTATGTGTGGTATCAGATGGGTACTAGATTTATCAGTGATCACTTTGTAAGTTATATAAATTTCTAATCACTATGTTATACACTTGAAACTAATATAATATTATAAGTCAACTGGAATTGAAAAATAAAAATTATGAGAAAAATGAAAAGTAATGATCAGGAAGCCTAGGGCCTTTGTCTCTCAGTTTTATGAGAGGGTAGACTCCTAACTTCAATAATTGCCAGATAGCAGACACAGCTGGCCAAAATTGTACTTACATTGACCAACCTTTTGTAATTTTTTCACTTCCCTGACTCTACTGAGCCCCTGCTTACTCCTCTCCCTCCTTTAAAATGCCTAGTCACCTCTGCACAAATGGGAATGGGGTCAGCTCTTTCCCCTCCTGGCAATAGTGACTGAATAAAATTTGTTTTCACTGCTTTAACTACTGTCTGGCTTTGAGTATCTTTGATACTAATTAAACCTCGTATTGCTGGTCCCTCCCCAAGAGTTTCTGATTCTGGAGGTCTAGACTGAGGCCTGAGATTTGACATTTCTACAGTTTGTAGGTGATGTTGATATCAGGACCAGGGAGAATCAGTATCCTGGATCATGGACTTTATTCACTAAATAGGATTTTCTAGTGATATAACTTCCTCAAAACCTCATTTGACTGCCTGTATATTTCTTTTGAGGGGACTCAGAATGCTAATAACAAGTGCCAAGAATCTTGCCAATTTTAGCTCTTTGAAGCTTTAAATCTGCTAAGATTCCACCAAAAACTGTTAGAACTGATAAATGAATTCAGTAAAGTAACAGGATACAAAATTAATATTCAGAAATCAGTGTCACTTTTATACACTAATAAGGAACTATCAAAAAGAGAAATAAAAAAATCCCCTTTACAACTGCATAAATTAATACTTAGCAATAAATTTAACCAAGGAGTTAAAATACCTTTACTTGGAAAATTATAAGTCACTGAAAAAATTGAAGAAGATACAAATAAATGGATGCATATACTGAGCTCATGGATAGGAAGAATTAACATTGTTAAAATGTCCATACTACCCAAAGCAATCTATAGATTCAATGCAATCCCTATCAAAATAGCAATGGCATTTTTTACAGAATTAGAATAAATAATCTTAAAATTTATATGGGTATTTATTCAAAGGTCCTGAATAGCCATGGCAATCTTGAGAAAGAACAAAGTTGGAGATATCATGCTATATGATATCAAAATACAGTACAAGTCTATAGTGATAAAAACAGCATGGTACTGGCATAAAAACAGACATGTTGATAAATGGAACAGAACATAGAGCCCCAGAAATAAATCCACTCCTACATGGTCAATTAATCTATGACAAAGGATGCAAGAATATACTATGGTGTAAAGACAAACTATTTAATAAATGTTTATGAAAAACTGGACAGATATATGCAAAAAATGAAACTGGACCACCTTCTTACACCATACACAAGAACAAACTTAAAATTGATGAAAGACTTAAATGTAAGACCGGAAATTATAAAACTTCCAAAAGCAAACATGCAGTTAACTCTTTGACATTTTTCTTAGTAATATTTTTTTCTGATATATATTCTCAAGCAAAGGAAACAAAAGAAAAAATAAAAATAAACAAATTGTACCATATCAAACTAAAAAGTACAACAAAGAAAAGCAACAACAACAAGGAAAAGACGACCTATGGAAGAGGGAGAGGATATTTGCCAATGACATATCATAATGAGTTAATATCCAAAATATATAAAGAACCTATACAACTCAACTTCAAAAAAAAAAAAAAACCCCAAACAATCCAATAAAAATAACTAGAGGACACAAATAGACATTTCTCTAAAGAGGACATGCAAACAGCCAGGAGACATTTGAAAAAATACTCAACATCACTAATCATCAGAGAAGTGCAAATTAAAATCACAAAGAGATGTCAGTTCACGTCTGTCAGAATACTATCATCTATAAATCAACAAACAATATATTGGTGAGGATGTGAAGAAATGGAACCCCTCATGCATTATTGTTGGATTGCAAATTGGGGCAGCCAGTATAGAAAATTGTATGGGGGTTTCAGAAAATATTAAAAATAAAATTACCTTATGACCCAAGAATTTCACTTTTGAATATTTATCCAGAGAAATCCAAAGCACTAATTCAAAAAGATACATGCGCCACTATGTTCACTGAAGTGTTATTTACAGTAGCCAAGGTATGAAGCCACCTAAGTGCCCATTGATAGAGAAATGGATAAAGAAGAGGTGGTACATATATACAATGGAATATTACTTGGCTATAAAATAGAATGAAATCTTACCATTTGCCACAAACATGGATGCATCTAGAAGGTTTTGTGCTACGTGAAATAAGTCAGACAGAAAGATAAATACCATCTGATGTCACTTACATGTGGAATCTAAAGAACATATATGAACAAACAAAACAGAAATAGACTCATAGATACAGACAAGAAACTTATGGTTGCCAGATGGGTCAGTGGTTTGCGGGCTGGGTGAATAAAGTCAAAGAATTATAACATAAAAACTGGTAGTTACAAAATAGTCATGAATATGTAAAATATAGTATAGAGAACACAGTCAATAATACTATATAATAACTATGTATAGTCCTAGTTGAGTAGTGGACTGTTTGGAGTGATCACCTCGTAACTTATCTGACATCTGACCATTGTGCTGCACACCTGAAATTAATATAAAATGACGTTGGATGTCAATTGTAATTAAAAATAAAAAATAAAAAATAAGGAAATACATTTTACCCAATTGAGATATCATAAAGCACAACGATTATGCTGAAACCTTTTGATAAGTGAAATAAGTTAGACAGGAAAAGTCGAGAACCATATGATTTCACTCATATGTAGAATATATAAATCTGAGCAACAAAGAAGAGAAACAAACAAACAAATGGTCATAGATACAAACGACAATTTACTAGAGAAATAGGGGGGAGAGAGAAGTAGAAAAGGGTAAAGAGGGTCAAATATATGGTGATGGAAGATTTGACTTTCTGTTGTGAATATACAATATAATATACAGATGATGTACTATAGAATTGTACACTTGAAACCTATATACTTTTATTAATCAGTCATCCAATAAATTTAATAAAAACATAAAAATAAATTAAAAATAAAAATGCAAAAGGAAAAAAAGAAACCATAACACAAGTCTTTTCTACTTACAAAAAAATATTGGACATTTATTCAGTCTTTCAAGCAGTAAAAGAATAAATTCATAAGAGAGTCAGAGATAGATTAATTAACGTTTTTAAACAGTATTCAAGGTTAGCTTCAAAAGCTGACATTTCTAATGCTCTTTCTACTTTTTTGTTGCTAAATTAAAGCCCAAAATTGCAGATATGTATATAAACAGCAACAACAAAAAAGGGCTGCTAAAATACGTCACTGTATGAACTTTAGCATTTGGCTGAACATTTTTGAAATGATTTATACATCAAAAAAGAAAAATAAAACCCCAAACTAACTTTGTGGATTTGAATTTAAATAGATCGTCCTCTCTATTATTAGACAATAAACACATTTCTTTTCATAAAGACACTTGCTGACAGTATAAATAAAAAGTATGCTGGAATAATAACTGTCCTATATTAACTTAAAAGAAAAATGAGTTAATGCTCCTCTTTTTAAGGAATTATAAAGGGATTGTGAAGGGGATTATAGTGCTTCATTTAGAATGATTCCCTTAAATCACAAGAACTATCTTTAATAATATCAGGAAACAAAACTTTCAGATAGATATGAATGTTATTCTATAACTATATTTATACTATAATTACTATTTATTTATCTTGGAGTCACAAAACTATTCTGATAGTAAGAATTTCAAACAATCTTCAAACCCTTTTCATTACAACAGTCTGTGACTATAGCTCCCCACCCCAGTTTTATTGAGATATAATGGACAAATAATATTGTGTAAGTTTAAGATGTGCATCATAAAGATTTGATATATGTATATGTTGTGAAATGATTACCACAATAAGTTTAGTTAACATATATCACCTCATATAGTTACAAAATTTTTTCCTTGTGATGAGTTTTAAGATTTACTCTCTTTGCAACTTCCAGATATGCAATACAGCATTGTTATCTATAGTCATTATCTTGTACATTAAATCTCCAGAACATATTTATCTTATAACTGGAAGTTTGTACCTTTTAACCACCTTCACCCAATTCTTCTACCCCCAACCTCTGCTCTGGCAACTACCAATGCGATATCTGTTTCTATGAGTTTGTTTGTTTGTTTTAGATTTCACTTTTGAGTGAGATCACACAGTACTTATCTTTCTCTGACTAATTTTGCTTAGCATACTGTCCCTAAGGTCCATTCATTTTGTCAAAATTGGCAAATTTTTCTTCTTTTTTATGGCTGAGTAATATTGTGTGTGTGTGTGTGTGTGTGTGTGTGCACATGTGTATGTGTGTGACATTTCCTTTACTCATTCATCTATCAGTGGACACCTAGATTGTTCCCATGTTTTGGTTATTGTATATAATGCTGCAATGAACTTGGGGATGCAGATATCTCTTCAGGATAGTGATTTTGTTTCCTTTGAATATATACCCAGAAGTGGAATTGATGTATCATATTAGTTCTATTTTTAATTTTTTTCTGAAACCTTCATATGATTTTCCTTAGTAGCTGTACCAATTTACATTCCCACCAACAGTGCACAAGGGTCCTCTTTTCTCCAGATCCTCACCAGCGTTTGTTATCTCTTGTCTTTTTGATGATAGTCATTTTAACAGGTGTGACTGTAACTTTTTTTTCTCTGTGACATCAACCAGTAATTTTAATTGAGAGATTTTCTTTTGTAAATAAAATGGTCAAATCAAATGATTCTCAGGTGGACAATTTCTCGAAATACCTCTATATTCTCCTATGCATGATCTTTTAATATCACAATTAGATGTCAATTTGCTTATTCTTAGAAGCCTGGCCAAATCCCAATTTGAGAATTTACGCGAGATTCCTGATTCTCTTTGGGTCTTCAGTTCTATTGATGTGAGAAGAATTCTAGAGTTAAACCATCAAAATAGAAAGTGGCTTCTTTAATTTCTTACCTAATGTTGCTTGATACCTTTTAAAACCTAAAATTAAGGAGGGATTGAGAGGCTCTTGTAAAAGATTTTATAACATTGTGACCCATTGACCCTTGCACTAGTTCATGCACTATTCCAATGTTGCCTGTTAAAAAAGACTCATGGATGTGAATATTGATTTATATAAGACATTAAGTCTAAAATTAAGATCATAATTCTTTGTTTTCCAGTTATTAGCTCCTAATACAAGTGTTATTTTGTCCTCAATACTGCTTCAATATGGTGGATTTATGTTATATCTTTTTAGTATCCCATTAGATCCAGACAGCCCATACTTATTTTTAATATGGGAAAGTCAACAATATACCCAGACTGTTATGCCCTTGGGATTTACTAAAACCTTTTCTTATTTCTCTCAAATTATTTATTGGGACTTCAAGGATTTGAAATTTACTTGTGATTCTCTTCTCATACAATGATCTTTTACTAGGTTCAAATGATGATAGTTTACCATGCTCAAAATATGAGAAAAACTCTAAGATTAATTTTGTGTATTTATTGAAGTTCTACATAACCCCATTACTGGGATTGCCTAGTATTGTTTTAAACCTTTTACTTCTTCATGAAGGATATAGACAAGCACTAGGAGTATTGACTCAATTGTATGGAAATCATGTATGTTGAAATACATTTCAATGATTGTATTCTTTTCAGATTAAAAGAAGCACACACAAGTTTAAGTGCATGAAAGGTTTCAAAAGTACTGGAGGTAGTGACTCAGCTAAAAAGGAATCAACAGAGGCTTACTGCTTATTTCAGTCTTCTCATTAGCTCTGGTAGCCAAGGCTTATACACCAGGATGCTCAATTCTGTAAGAGAATGTACATTTGAGGCCTCTTGTCTTAGAGCAATAGCAGTAGCAGCCGCAAAGCTTGTGGAAACCTCAGTAGACTTAGTTCTAGGGTCTCCATTAAATTTAATGTTTTTCTATGCTGTACAGACTCCTTTGTTAATAAAACTTGGTTGATCATTACATAAGGATAATATTTGTGTTCTTGAGATAGCTGAATGGTAATGTACAACATAGGGAGTATAGTCAATAATATTGTAATAACTTTGTAAGGTGACAGATGGTAACTAATTGTGGTGATTTCATAATGTATATAAATATCAAATCACTGTGATGTGTAACCGAAACTAATATGATATTGTATACCAATTATAATTCAATAAAAAAGACAGCTGATCTGCTGATTGGTAATACCAAATATTATAAAATGTAGTTTAACATGCTTCATGATATTACTAAAAATAACAAAGATAAGTTAAATCAACACAGGTGGGATAATTTTTGACAAGTCCTTTTGTCAATGACATAATTATGGTAAAACTATAAAAGTGGGCCATTAACAGGAACCAAAGCCTTGGCTCCTTTGAACAACTCCAAAATGAACTTTTTACAAATATATCCTTGCAGTAGGTTGTGAATAAATCCTGATTATTGTTTGTTTATTCTAGAAGTAGGTAGAAGCTTTTCCTTGCCTGAGAACTATGGCCCCAAATGGAACAGAAACATTGCTTGATTTTTTTTTTAACTTGGGGAATTCCAAGTTATTTGTTTTTATCATTTTATCTACACTATTATTAAATAACTTTGTAGAGTTTTGCCTTTACACAGAAACTTCAATGTCCTTATCATCCACGATCTTCAGGAAAAGTAAAAAAGACTTAAAGAATTCTAAGCTAAAATTAGCAAAAAAAAAAATCAGAAAGCCTTGAATTATCATGGCCTAAGGTATAAGCAAATAGATTTAATCTCTATAAGATTAATCCTTTCTGGAACCCAAATATTATCTCCTATGAATTAATACATTTGAGAATTTCACCACTCAATCTTAGATTCTATCCTATTTACAAGAAGATGCAAATATAATTAATTACTACAAAGGACTCATACAATACCTCCAGTTTTATCATCAAGAGGTTTGAAGTGCATTTCCAAAATATCCACCAAATAGCCTTTGTGTGATCGGTAATCTAGAAATGTAACCTGAAAAAAACACCAGAGAAAAACTGTAATTAAGTCTTGATGTAAAGGACCTTATCAGGTACTCTTAACTAATTTAAGCAATAAAATTCCAAGGTATTGATGCTTGGATTTATGTTTCCCAGCTCAAAAGACATACATAATTTCCTTCTGACTACTGGAGATACATTTCATCTGAAGACATTAAATTTAGGATTCATAGAAATCTTCTAGAAGCTGCTGACTTTAGAAGTGGACAGCTTCTGCCCAAGGTGATAGAATAAGTAGTGACTTTAGAAGTGGAGACAGCTTTAGCCCAAGACAATGGAACAAGATGAATTTTCTGATTCCTCAAAACCTTTTCTGTCTCTTTGCTCTATTACTAATTTTACCTATTATTCTTCATTAATGTCTGCCAAACACAAAATTGATTTCCCTTATTTTTATACCATCATTTCTGGTTCCCTATGGTCTCTTTCTACCACTTAACAAAAAACAAAACTTCATACATTTTCCCCAGACCATGCTACTGATCTGAACCTACTGATTGCTGGATCTGTCACTCTTTACCTGACCTTACAAACAAAAATTTAATAGCTGTTCTAATAAATATTTTAGAAGGCAAATTCTCTTTAACAGGCCATTTCTGGTAATAAAGTATTCCTTACTTCATTAATACCAACCTTTAGTCTTTCAAAGATTGGACCTTGACCTCATATCAACAAAATGCTTGTACTTAGATCATTACAATATTATCAGCAAAGCCTAGTCAATCATGAATAGGTATTAATATTGTGGCTATTCTGGCTGTGGTAGTCAGTTTGTTCTCTTCAGAGACACTTCAGTCTGCTTTGCAGGAACTGTTTAATTCTATGCAAGGAATTTGTATCTCTAAATGGCTCACTCCTACTATGATAAATGATATACTCCCAATACAATCTGTGCTCACACTAGAATTCTATTTCTTACGTGGGCATTTAACTTATGATTGTCCATGCATACTAACTTATCCTTTTTATCAAGAGTAATTATTAGAGATTTACAGATATCTAAAACTACTATTCTTCCAGTGGTTAGTATGTCCTTCAGAAAGTTATCTAGAAACCTCCAGAGTGAGGCATACACTTGTTATTCAAGAGAACTTCCGGGAAGCATAAAAGATTCCCTCTTCCTGTATACTCTGCAAATTTCATTTCCAACAATGGGAAAAATAAACTTAGAAGAGATGGTTCAAACCTTGTCTCTAAATTTAGCAGAAGTCATAAATGATACTACTGCTCTGGGATCCCAATAAATTAATCTAAATTTATTATCTAGAGTTTTCAAAGACAATTGTATAGCCCTTGATTTCATCAGTCAATTTCATTTTATCTAGACAATGAGGAATTTGAGATAAAGCAAACATTTTTTGTTTAACCTATATAAATACTACAGGAAAGTAGAACAATATGTGACTAGGCTTAAAAAAAAAGCCACCTGACTTTCTAAAACAAACAGATGGATTCTGTGACATTTTCATTGCCCAGGTTTCAGAATTTATGCCTTTGATTTAAAGACCTACTACAAGGACTGATAATTTTGTTTCTGATAATTGCCTGTGCTGTAGTTGGCTGGTGTATCCTGTCCAAAGATTTTTTTATTCAACTGCTTTTTAAAATTAGAAACAAGTGAGATGTATAAAGTGGCAAAGTCTTAAATGTTATTGCATAGCCATTTTCATTTCACAGTATTCAACAACTCATCCTACAACAGAAAGAGAAGCTAACCTTGTATCAACTACAGACTATCTTCTGATTTTGATCAACTAAATTCTGGCAATGGTAAAAATCTGTGTATCATGAATTAATGTTTTGTGGCTTGACTTTATCTGCCCTTGGCCAAAAGGAGCACTGAGAAAAAAATAGAAGGGTAGAACCTGACATTCAGAAGCTGTCCTGGCATTAACAGTTAGGCCATATTATTCTCTTTTAAACATAAGCAATCTCATAGAATACCAAGGTTACTTTGAGGTTGTCACAAAATGGGACAAATCCAGTCCACTACATAATTTTGTCTAAGCACAAAAACGAGTTCCCTGTGCCACCCATAAAATACCAAACACATCCACTTTTGGCAAAAATAAATGACTGCTATTTCTTTGCCACTCTGTCCTCATTCCAGTCTTTTCTTCCTATAGATTTAGAACTGCCATCCTTCCAGTGGATCACTTATCCTTCAGAAGAATGTTCAGAAGGCTTTGAAGTGAGGCAAGCACATGATATTTGGGAAAAACATCCAGAGGGCATAACTGATTCTTTCTTATTGTATTCTGTAAACTGGAATTCCCACAGTTGGAATAATACAGCTAGAAGAAGTGGTTAAAAACTTGAGAGTCATTGAGATATTTAATCATAGAATTGTTCTTGTTCTATGACAGCATCTAATCTATGGCAAATCCCCACTTCTTTAGGCTTTCCCCAAGTCATTTACCCAAACTCAAATCTTATAACAGGTTCTTTTTAGCACCATTTTACTAAGACATCCCATGATTCTTCACTGTGTATGTTCTTTCTTGAAATGAACAATAAATTACAGCTGTGTTCCTGGTAGTCTTTGGCTAGAAGGCATCGTCAAGTCTTCACTTTTCATCTGGGCCTCAGAGAGGGTCTCCTTCCATACTCTTGTGCCTTTCCCAACAGTAGATTGCTGTTAGTTGTTACTCGGTACTTGTTAGTACATTTGGGAGTTAGCGGAAAGATATTCTCTGTTGTTCTTATTCAGCATCAGTTTTAGGCATGCACTGTGTTCCTACTTCTTGATGGTGGAGACTTCTCAGTCACCCTTTTCTCCCTCAGCTGTAGGAGGCCTCTAATAGTACCCAATACAATTGCACCTCTTCCCAAGGGTGGAGGCTTTTAATCTATGTTCTTTTCTTCTAGAATCAATGGGTCTTCACCCATGTCCTAGGAACATTACGTTTTTTAATTCTTCTTCTCCTAGCAGCTTACAACTTTTGTTCTATATTTGTATTGGGGCAGAAGGATTTAGGATCATGTGTTGCTTTTACTGTTCATGTCTGCCCCTTTTAATCTGAAAAAGTTAATTAATCATTACCTTGATAGTTGTGAGAACTACAGGGCATTTATTTAGTAGAATGTCTCTCAATTTGTATTTAACTAGTTTCCTTGCAATTAAATTCAGGTTATACATTTTTGGCAGGAACATCACAGAGGAACTGTTGTGTCCTTAATGCATCATATCAGGAGGCACATGATGTCTATTTGGCCTATTATTGGTAATTTTAACTTTGACCACTTGATTAAGGTAATATCTGCCAGGGTTCTCTACTCTAATGTTACAACTATTACCTTTGTAATTAATAAGTATCTCATGCAGAGTTATTTTGAGATTATGTAAATATTTTGTTTCTCATTAAATTGTCACCTACTATTTTTAGCACAATTAGTTATTCATGCCTGATACAATTATTAGTATGATGGTTGTAAAATGGTGATTTTTAAATTTTGTCATTACTTCTATATTTCTTATTTCACATTTTACTATAAGGAATAGCTTTCCCTTATCTTCCATTTATTTATTCATTCATTTATTTAATCAATATGGGCTCATGAATTCTTATTTTATTTAATGTGCTTTAAAACATTACAATTATTTTGATGCTCAAATTGCCCCAGATTTGGCCATTGAGAGATCCTTTCAGTGTCCTTTTGACATGTCTCCATCATTACTTGAGCGTCTCCTTACTTTCTTGTACAGGAAGATATTACACACTCAGCTGGTATTTCCTAATCCCAGCCATGGAATCAGCCTTTTATTCAAGGAGCCATGGTTCCTTTTAGAGGACACTTGTACTTAGAATATAAGACCTGACCATTGCAACTGTTCAAAACTTTTGGAGTTTAAATGCTCCTACTTCCTTTTAACTGACAGAAGCTAGAAAATATATAACCAAACCCACACATATTCTTCTAACTCCCTCATATCTTGTACTCCTTTATCTATTTCTATATATGTGTATTCATGCATGCATGTATCTATTCTGTCTATCTTTCTATCATCTGTAAGACCATAAGTTTGTAACAATATCTGCAATTCCAGTTCAACACCTGAAGGTTTATTGTAGTTTTCTTTACTTGTAATTCTGACAGTAGGATACTTTGCTCTCATTATCAGCATTTACTTAATCGCTCAATCTTAGAATACATAGAAACATTTCAGAATTGCTAACTCATATCATTGTGAAAAACAATGAAATTTAGTTTTTAGTATTTGTTTATCATTTCTTTTGCGTTTAACTTGAGAGTCAAAATAATACATTTAAAATGTTATTGTCACTTGAAGTACAATTAGGTTCATTTATTTCTGTTTGTATTCAATTTTAGAGCTTTCCTTTATTCTTAAATAATTTTAAAAATATTTCGAGTCTTTGAAATACTAGCACAGTTCCAAAAGTCAGAAAAATACAAAGCAGTACATTCTAAGATGTGTCATTCCTCCCTCATCTCTCCTACCTCATTTCCAACTCCAATATCCCATAATTTCTACCCTACTTCTACCCCTTAGATAACCAACCTAATTTGTTTTGGTTTATCTTTCCTGTGTTTCTTTTTGTGCAAGTGAGCAGATATATACATATTTTCTTAATCTCCTTTATTTTTTTAAAACAAACAAACAAACAAAAGATACTATCTTTGACAAGTATCTTCTTCAGTTAACATTAAATCTTGGAAATCGATTTATATCTGTTTATAGAAAGCTTTATCATTCAATTTTACAGGTGCATAGTATTCCATTATTTATTCAACTACTCTTATGGGAATTTAGTTTATTCTAATATTTTGCAATTAAATTTAATACTGTAACAAAGAACCTTGTGCATGTGCATTTGCACTGTTGGAAATGTTTCTTCAGAGTAACTTTAAAGAACTGGGTTACTGAGTTAAAATTTAACCAACTACATATGTAGGTTGGTTAGATATTGTCAGATTCTCTTCTGTAAAGGTCATGCTATTTTGCATTTTCACGAGAAATGTATGAGTATCTGTTGCTCTACAACATCACCAATAGAATGGGTTGATATAATTTAAATTTTACCAACCAGATAGATGAAAAAATAGTATCTTGAAATTTTAATTTGCACTTATGTTATTATGAGTAGTTTGAAGTTCTTTTTATATGTTCAAAAGCTGTTTTTGTGTTTTTTTTGGTGAATTCTCTCATTGTCTTTTTTGCATTTTCCTTTAGGTTTTAATTTTTTTCTCCTTGATTAAAACAATTTTAATTTAATTTAATTTTATATTAGCTTCAGGCATACAGCACAATGGTTAGACATTTATATAATTTATGAAGTGATCCCCTGAATTAGTCTAGTACCCACCTGGCACTATATACAACCATTACAATATTATTGACTATATTCCCTATGCTGTAATTCACATCCCCATGACTATTTTGTAACTACTAATTTGTAGTTCTTAATCTATTCATCTCTTTCACCCAATCCCCAACCTCCTTTCCATCTAGCAATCATGAATTTGTTTGTTCTTTCTATCTATAAGTTGAACAGACTATTTTTAAGAGCAATTTTAGATTTATAGCAAAATCGAGAAGTTATAGAGATTCCCCATATATACCCTACCTTCAGACGTGCATAGCTACCACATTATCAACATTCCCCATCAGACTGGTACATTTGCTAAAATTGATGAACTACATTGACACATCATTATCATCCAGAGCTCATAGTTTATATTAAGATCCACTCTTGGTATATAGGAAAATAATTGAATTTTGCATATTGGCTATTCTAGGTCTTTTTCCTTTTCATATAAACATTAGACTTTGTTTTTGATATCCACTAAATATCTTACTTGAATTTTTAAAATTATTATACCAGTATTGTATTTACTGCATTCACTATACTTTAGAGGCACCTATTCTTTTTAAAAATATATTTCCTTTTTATTATTACTATTTTATATTAGTTTCAGGTATACAGTATAACTACTAAATTGTGCTTCTTCATTCCTTCACCTTTTTCACTCAGTCTCCCAAATCACCACCCTTCCTCCTGCCCCCAGCAATCACCAGTTTGTTCTTCGTATCTATGAGTCTATTTTTGTTTAGTTTGCTCATTTCATTTGTTTCTTAGATTCCACATATAACTGAAATCACATGGTATTTCTCTTTCTCTGTCTCACTTATTTCACTCAGTATAATACCCTCTAGGTTCATCCATGTCATTCTAAATGGTAAGATTTAATTTTTATGGCTGAGTAATATTCCATTGTATATATAAGCCATAACTTCTTTATTCAGTCATCTGTTGATGGGCATTTGGGTTGCTTCCATATCTTGGCTATTGTGAATAGCACTGCCATGAACATAGGGGTGCATAGATCTTTACAAATTAGTATTTTTGTTTTCTTTGGGTAAAGACTCAAAAAAAGTGCAATTGTTGCATCAAAAGGTAGATCCATTTTTAATTTTCCACAGTGGCTGTAACAATTTGCAACCCCAGCAACAGTGAACATGGGTTCCTTTTTCTCTGCATTTTTTGCCAACACTTGTTTTTTGATGTACTGATGATAGACATTCTGACAGGTGTGAGGTGATATCTCTTGCAAATCACATGATTTCATTTTTTTAGATCTAATATTCTATTGCATATATGCACCACATTTTCTTTATCCATTTTTCTTCCTATGGACATTTAAGTTGCTTCTATATTTTGGTTATTGTAAATAATGCTATAATATACATAGTGAAAGCAATCTTGAGAAAGAAGAACAAAGTTGAAGGTACTCTGCTACCTGATGTCAAACTATATTACAAGGATAGCGTAATCAAAGCAGCATGATACTGGCATAAAAACTGGGATATAGATTAATAAAACAGAATAGAGAACCTAGAAATAAACCCAAGTCTATGTGGTCATTTAATCTATGACAGAGGAGCCAAGAATACACAGTGGGGTAAAGATGGTCTCTTCAACAAATGGTGCTGGGAAAATTGGATCGACACATGCAAAAAACAAAACTGGACCACTTTTAAAATGGAAAGAAGACTTAAATGTAAGACCTAAAACCATAAAACTCCTAGAAGAAAACATAACCAATAAACTCTGTGACACTGCTGTTAGCAATATTTTTTTGGAGATATCTCCTCAGGCAAGTGAAACAAAAGAAAAAATAAATAAATGAGACTAAATTAAGTTAGATGACTGAATTTAGATCTTCATTCTTCTCTAATGTATGCATTCATGTTATAAATTTCCCTCTAAGTGTTGCCTTTTCTGTTTCCCAGAAATTTTGATGTTATATTTTCATTTTCATTTAGTGTCATATGTTTAGTTTCTCTTGAGATTTCTTCTTTGAATATTTATTTAAAGTATGTTGTTTTTATACACCAGTGATGGCTTTCCGAAAGATTTATAATTGCATCAAAAACAATAAATACCGGGGAATAAAATTAACCAAGGAGGTAAAAGACCTTTTTTCAGAAAATTATGTCTTTGGAAAAAGAAATTGAAGAAGATACAAATAAATAAAAGCATATACCGTGCTCATGAGTAAGACGAATCAATATCATTAAAATGGCCATACTACTCAAAGCAACCTATAAATTCAATGCAATCCCTATCAAATTATCAATGGTATTTTTCAGAGAACTGGGACAAATGCTCTTAAAGTTTATATGGAACCATAAAAGATCCTGAATAGCCACAGTAATCTTGATAAAGAAGAACAAAGTTGGAGGTATCACACTACCTGATATCAAACTATACTACAAGGCTACAGTAATCAAAACAGCATGGTACTGGCATAACAACAGATACATTGATCAATGGAACAGAATAAAGAGCTCAGAAATAAATCCACGCCTATATCCTCACTTAATATATGACAAAGGAGGCAAGAATATACAATGGGCTAAAGACAGTCTTTTTAATAAATGGTGCTGGGAAAAGTGGACTGGTATGTGCAAAAAAAAAGAAAAAGAAAAAGAAAAAGAAACTAGACCACCTTCTTACATCATATAAAAGAATAGACTCAACGTGGATTAAAAACAAATATAAGACCTGAAACCATAAAACTTCTAGAGGAAAACATAGGCAGTTAACTCTCTGATATAGCTAACAATAATTTCTGAATATCTTCTTGGACAAGGGAAACAAATACAAAAATAAACAAATGGGACTATATCAAACTAAAAAACTTTTGTACAGCAAAAGAAACCATCAACAAAATAAAAAACACAACCAACCGAATGGGGAAGATATTCACTAATGATTCATCTGATAAGAGGTTAATATCCTAAAATAAATAAAGTACTTGCACAACTCAACAAGAAAAACAAATCCAATTAAAAATGGGCAGAAAACCCAAAAAGATATTTCTTCAAAGAGGAAATACAGATGGCCAATAGACATATGAAAAGATGCTTAAAGACACTAATCATCAGAGAAATGCAAATTAAAACCACAATGAGATAACACCTCACACCTGTCAGAATGGCTATCATCAATAAATCAAAGACCAATAAATGTTGGCAAGGATGTGGAGAAAAGGGAACCCTCATACATTGTTGGTGGGATTGCAAATTGGTACAGTCCCTATACAAAACAGTCTGGAGGTTTCTTAAAAAATTAAAAATGGATCTACCTTTTGACCCAGCATTTGCACTTCTTCTGGGTATTTATTTAAAAAAAAACGATAATTTTTGAAGATCCAAGTGCCTCTATGTTCATGACAGCACAATTTATAGTAGCCAAGATGTGGAAGCAACTTTAATGCTCATCAACAGATGATTGAATAAAAAAGTTATGGCTCATATATACAATGGAGCATTACTCAGCCATAAAAAATGAAATACTACCATTTGCAATGATATAGATAGACCTAGAGGTTATTATGCTGAGTAAAATAAGTCAGATAGAGAAAGATAAACACTATGATTTTGTTCATATGCAGAGTCTTAGGAACAAAAAGAACAAACTAATAAAAAACAGACTCACAAATATAGAGGACAATCTGGTGATGGCAAGAAGGGAGGCAGGTTGGGGAGCTGGGAGAATGGGGTAAAGGGTTAAAGAATTACAAATTGGTAATTGATACATGATTACCAGATGAAGAGCATGGCATAGGGAATGCAGTTAGCATTAATGTAATGGCTAGGTGGAGAGCCAGAGGTGAGAAAGAGCAATTAGGGGGATCGTTTTATAAACTATATAAATGTCTAAACAATGCACAGCATACTTGAAACTAATAATATTTTTTTAATTGATGAAAGAAATCGAAGACACAAAAAAGAAATAAAAAAGAATAAAGTGTTCTGTTTAATCTTTAATTATTTTAGTATTTTTTTTTTGGCTATCTTTCTGTTATTTATTTTTAGTTTAATTTCATTGTGGTTTGAGAACACATTGTATAGTTTCTATTCTTTTATATTTATTATGTTTTTGGTATTAGGGCAATATGAGCAGAGATTCATCTGTGACTTCATGAGGCACTAAAGGCTTATTTACACATGTGATTCTGAAAGTCAGAAGGCAGAGGGGGGAAGAAAAGACATGACATTCTAACCTAGAGGAGAAACTTGACAGATTGCAATTTCTCATAGCCGTAAGGGGCAATAGGAAGAAACCTTGGACTTGTCTCTGTGTCTGTCCCTCTGAACAATATACAGCACAGGCCTCTCTTAGTGGAGACTCAGGCTCCTGGACTACCTGAGAGTATGGCATTTCTTCAGAGACTGGGCCCTGGGATGCATGGCAAGTGAGCTAGGGCAAAGTTGTGATGAGGGTCAGACCTCCAGAGCCTGGAAGCTGAGGGAGGGCTACCTGGGGTCACTGGTAGTGCTTGTTATAGGACTTAGATGAAAGTGTTATCTGGGCAGATGGAAGGTCATTATAAGCAGGTAGAGCAGCAAGTGGTGCTTCTTGCCCTCTTGAGATTATCTTCTTTTTTGATGTCCCTTTACCTGGCTTTCTGTCTAGCAAGTCTTCTTAGTCTATTTAGGCTTGTATAATAAAATACTACAGACTGGATAGCTTATAAACAGAGATTTATTTCTTACAATTGTAGAGGTTGGAAGTCCAAGATCAAGGTACCAGCATGGTCACCCTCTGTTGAGGGTCCTCTTCCTGGTTCATAACTGGTACCTTCTCATTGTGTTCTCACATGATGAAGGGGCTAGTAATCTCTGTGGAGTCTCTTTTATAAATTACTAATCCCATTCATATGGGCTTCACCCTTATGACTTAAGTACCCTCCAAAGATTCCACCTCTTGATACTATCATCTTTGGCGGTTAGGACTTCAACATGTGAATTTTGGAGGGATAGAAATATTCAAGCAATAGCACAGTCCATGCTACCCCAGTTTACCCACACAGGTGAAGATGATTTGCCCTTATCTACTGGGATTGAGAAGGGAAAAGCCTATATCTGTATCATCTTCTATCCATCACTGTAAGGCCAATCTGCCTTCTTCAGTTTAGGCATAATGATTCAATATAACGTGGCTATAGAGGACATCATTAGATATGTTTAGATGAGGTGGCCCAGGCAAGTGGAGGGAACATGGACTTTGGAGTTGATGCTTGTTCTACTTTCTAGCTATATAAGAGTAGCTAAATTGTCTTTATCTTTTTAAGTCTCAATTTGCTTTGACAATTGACATCTTGTTAAGATATTTGAAAGAGATGCTGTGGGAAGCCCTGTTCTTGTCCCCTCTCACATACTTCTGTGAGAAACTCTGGATATTTTTCTGTTCCCTAATCTCACAAGTTATTGGCTCACATAACATAACAAGAAATAGCTGTGTTAGTATTAGACAAAGTAAAATTAGCCTCAAATTTACTAAACAGGATACAGAGGGTCATCAATATTAATACAAATCATATTTTCTGAAGGAGTCATAACAACATAGGAGCTAAATACCTATTACCTAAACTAGTAGAGTGGGAAATGGAAACATACATCTATAGCAGAGATTTTAATTCTCTTATTTCAAAAATAGAGCATGTTTAGTAGAAAAAAAGTTGAAAGAGTAATTTTAAAAAACTTTAAAAAATTATATATGTATATGTATGTATGTATGTGTGTGTGTGTATATACATATATATGTATATATACATACATATATATATATATATATATATATATATATATATATATATATATTCAAATAGAGGATGTTGATCTTTTTCTCCATATATCCATGAAACATGTCATCAAATAGTTCCTGAGCTTTTATATTTCGTATCTGCTTTGTAATTTGGGGACTCCAAAATTAGACCTAGCTTTATGTCTTGGATGAGCTAACAGGCCTTTAAGGAAGCAGATATGTGAACAAATATTGGTCAATATGACATGTTGACATATGTACCAGCTTTTTGGAACACAAAGAAAGGAGAGGTTATTTTTACCTGTGCTGAGGGTGGGGGTAGAGATGGGAGGACAGAAAAGGCTTCATAGAAAAAGGGATATTTGAGTTGAAATCTAAAAGATAAATGGGACCTCACCTTCATTAGGTGAACAAGATGCAGGGAAAGATGTTTCTGGCTAGAGGGGATGCTATGTGTAGAAATACGGGAATATAAAATAGCATGGCATGTAGCGGGCAAGCATTTCATCCATGCAAAACTAATAGGAGCCTGCATTTTAGAGTACACTGCCACCAGGTGGCAGGAAGAGCCTTATTCTTGTATTCTGAAGCATAGAGATGATTAGTTAACTTAGAAATGTGTTAGTTTTTTCTACTTATAACTGTTTCTAAACTTCCCTATATTAATAGTATAAACCAAGTACATCAACTTAAGGATTTAAGAACTTTTGCTATATATTTTTCTAACACTAATCTTTTCTTTTTTCATCTCCATTACATGAGAATATGAAAGCATAATTTCAGCTATTTAAGGAGTCCTTCCCCTTTGACTCTACACTTTTCATCAGGGTCATATTTATATTCTGGAAGGAAGATACAGAATTAAGCCTCTAATATGCTGTGCTCTCATATAGCCATGATGGCATCATTAAAATATATTCTTCTGTGGCCTTTGGTCATATGTCTATGTCAGTAACTGATACATCTTCCCTGTTCTGATCACAGAGTAACTTTAGTTTCATTGCCTGGAAAATATTTCATTACTTCTATGGTGCTCTTGACTACAGGTCTATTTTCCTAGATATTGCACGGCATTTCTTCTTCTTCTTTATTTTTGTAACTGTTTTTTCATCTTTATTGAAATATAATAGACAACTAGTTGTCTGCATTTACATTGTACAATTCAATAAGTTTTTTTCAATTATAGTTGATATACAACACACTAGCCTCAGCTGTACAGCATATTGATCAGAGATTCACATAACTTGCAAAGCGCTTACACCACCAAATCTAACACCCCTCCTCCCCCCACAATTTCATTCCAATATTGTTAACCATCTTCCCCATGCTATACTCTACATCTCCATGTGTACACTGCAAATCCACCTGCACCTCTCAAACCCTTTGCCTTCTTTCTCCCCAACACCCTTCCATCTAGTATCCCTCAAAAGATTCTCTGTATCTGAGTTTATTTCTGCTTTTGTTGTTGGTGGTGATTTTGTTCTTTAGATTCCACATGTACATGAAATCATGTGATATTTGTCTTTCTCTATCCTACCAAATTGATTGAACGCAATACCCTCTAGGTCCATTAAAACAATATCTTTTTTCTATCTCCTTCCTTTTAGTCTCTGTGTGTCTTTTAATCTGAAGTGAATCTCTTGTAGGCAGCATAGGTAGAGATCTTGTTTTCTTATCCATTCAGCCAATCTACCTTTTGGTTGGAGCACTTAATTCTTTTCCATTTAAGGTACTTAGTGGTAGGAATGTAGTTGTTACCATTCTTTATTCCTGTTTTTGATAAGTGTTTTTTTCTTCTTAAAAAAGCACCTCCAACGTTTCTTGTAAAACTGGCTTGGTGGTGATAAATTCCTTTAGAATTTTGTCTGGGAAGCTCTTCCTCTGTCTTTTGACTTTAAATGATAGCTTTGCTAGATAAACTATTCTTTTCATTAACTAAGTTTATTGGGGTAAAATAGGTTAATACAATTAAATAATTTTCAAGTATACATTGTAATTTGACATCTGTATGTTATGTTGTGTGTTTACCACACAAAGTTTAGTTTCTTACAGCTACCACATATTGGATGCCCTTTACCCATTTCATCCTCCCCTTACCCCATTATATTTGACCTCCTTTACCCCGTCTACCTCCCTCACTTCCCCTACACTCTACCCTCTGGTAACCACTAGTTTACATTCCATATCCATGAGTCTCTATTTGTTTGTCCTGTTCCTTTGATGCTTTTAGGTTTATATACCACATATAAGTGATAACATGTGATTTTCAACCTTTTCTGTCTGGCTTATTTCGCTTAGCATGATTATCTTGAGGTCCATCCATGTTGTTGCAAATGACAGTATTTCATCTCTTCTTATGGCTGAGTAATATTCCATTGTATATATATACCACAGCTTCTTTAGCCAATCATCTATCGTAGGACACTTTGGTTGCTTCCTTGTTCTGGCCACTGTGAATAATGCTGCTATGAACATCAGTAGGCAAATATGTTTTGAAATGGGTTTTCAAGTCTTTGGGGTAGATACCCAGTAGATGGATTGCTAGATCATATATATGGTAGATGAATTCTTAGTTTTCTGAGGAACCTCCATACTGTTTTCCATAGTTGCTGTATCAATTTTCAGTCCCACCAGCAGTGTATGAGGGTTCTTTTCTCTCTACATCCTCTCCAGTATTTGTTATTGCTTGTCTTGTTGATGATAGCTCTTCTAACAGGTATGAGATGGTATCTCATTGTGGTATTGATTTGCATTTCTCTAAGAGCTAGCGATGTTGAGCATCTTTTCATATACTTGTTGGCCATTTGTATGTCCTCTAGGGAGAAGTGTCTGTTCAGGTCCTCTGCTCCTTTTTTGATTGGATCATTTTGTTGTTGTTGTTGTTGTTGTTGTTGTTGTTGTTGTTGTTGCTGTTGTTCTTGAGTTGTATAAGTTCTTTGTATATTTTGGATATTAGGCCCTTATCAGAAGTGTTGCTTGCAAATATATTTTCCCATTTGGATGGTTCTCTCTTTACCTTGTTGATGATTTCTTTTGCTGAGCAGAAGCTTTTTAGTTTGATGTAATCCCATTCATTTATTTTTGCGTTTACTTCTCTTGCCTTTGAGGTCAAATTCATAAAATCCTTTTTAAGTCCAAGGTCCTTCAGTTTAGTTCCTATGTTTTCTTCTATGCATTTTATTTTTTAGCTCTTATAGTTAGATCCTTAATCCATTTTGAATTAATTTTGGTATGTGGTGATAGACAACAGTCTAGTTTCATTCTTTTGTAGGTGGCTTTCCAGTTTTTCCAGCACCATTTATTGAAGAGGCTTTTCTTTCTCCACTGTATGTTTTTGGCTTTTTTTTTTTGTCAAAAATTATTTGCCCATATAAATATAGGTTTACTTCTGGACTCTCAATTCTGTTCCACTGGTCCGTGTGTCTGTTTTGCTGCTAATACCATGCCATTTTGATTACTGTCGTTTTGTAGTATAATTTGAAGTTAGGCAAAGTGATGTCTCCAGTCTCACTCTTTTATATCAGTATGGCGTTGGCAATTCGGTGTCTTTTGTGCTTCCAAACAAATCTGATGACTTTTTGTTCTATTTCTTTTTTAAAAAGCTGATGGGATTTTGATGAGGATTATATTAAGTCTGTGTAATGCTTTAGGTAATATGGTCATTTAAATATGTTGATTATTCCAATCCAAGAACATGAAATATCTTTCCATTTTTTGTATCTGCTTCAATTTCTTTTAATAGGGTCTTATAGTTTTCATTATATAGGTCCTTCACATTTTTCATTAGATTTATTCATAGGTATTTTATTCTTTTTGTTGTAATTGCCAAAGGAATTGTTTTTTCTACTTTTTTTTCTGACACTTCATTATTAGATTATAGGAACGTTATGTTTTTTTTAACATTGATTTTGTATCCAAAAACATTACTGTATTTATTTATTGTTTCTAGTAGTGTCCTCGTAGAGTCTTTAGAGTTTTCTATATAGAGAATCATTTCATCTCTAAATAGTGACAGTTTCCTATTTGGATGCCTTTTATATCTTTCTCTTGCTTGATTGCACTTGCTAGGACCCCAATGCTATACTGAGTAACAGTGGCGATTATGAACAGCCTTGTCTTGTTCCTGATCTTAGAGGGAAGGTTTCTAGTTTTTCACTATTAAGTATAATGTTAGCTGAGGGTTTTTCATAGATGACCTTTATTATGTTAAGGAACTTTCCTTCTATTTGAATCTTTTAAGTGTTTTGATCATAAATGGGTGCCGTACCTTGTTGGAGACTTTTTCTGTATCTATTGATAAGATTATATAATTCTTATTTTTTAATTTGTTTATGTGGTGTATCACATCGATCTCTTTGCGTATGTTGAACCAACTGTGTACCCCTGGGATGAAGCTCACTTGTTCCTGCTGTATAATCTTTTTAATATATTACTGTATTTGGTTTGCTAGTATCTCATTTAGGATTTTTGCGTCTGTGTTTATGAGAGATATTGGTCTGTAGTTTTCTCCTTTTGTGTTATCTTTACCAGGTTTTGTTATCAGGGTGATATTGAACTCATAAAATGAGTTGGGAAGTATTGCCTCCTCTTCGATCTTTTGGAAGAGTTTGAGGAAAAGAGATATTATCTTCTTTGAATGTTTGGTAGAATTCACTGGTGAAGCCATCTGGTCCTGGACTTTTACTTTTTGGCCGGTTTTTGATGTTTGTTTCAATTTCTATACTGCTGATCAATCTATTTAGATTTTACAGATCTTCTTGATTCAGTCTAGGAAGGTTATATTTTTCTAAGTACTGGTACATTTATTCTAGGTTATTAAATTTGGTGTTATATACTTTTCCATAGTATTCCTGTATGATCCTTTCTTTGTGTTTCTGCGATGTCAGTTGTAATTTTCCCTTCTTCATCTTTGATTTTGTTTGTTTGTTTTTTCCTTTTTCTCTAGTGAGTTTAGCCAGGGGTTTGTCAATTTTATTAACCTTCTCAAAGAACCAGCTCTTTGTTGCATTTATTTTTTCTAACATTTTTTGTTTTCAATTTCATTTATTTCTGCTCTAATTTTGTTTTTTTCTTTCCTTCTGCTCACTTTAGGCCTCATTTTTTCTTCCTTTTCTATTTTTTAAAGTAAAGTGTTAGGTCATTTATTGGGGCCCATTCTTGTTTTTGGAGATAAGCCTGTAATGATATGAACTTTCCTCTTATGACCGCTTTTGCTGTGTCCAAAAAAGTTTTGCTATGTTGTGCTATCATTATCATTCATTTCTATGTATTTTTGATCTCTTTTTATTTCTTTTCTGACCCAGTTTTTCTTCAGTATTATGTTGTTTAATCTCCATGTATTTATTGTTCTTCTTGCTTTCTTTTTGCAGTTAATCTCTAGTTTTAAAGCATTATAATTAGAGAATATGGTTGGAATGATTTCAACCCTCTTATATTTTCTGAGGCTATTTCTGCATCCCAGTATATGTGTTTGATTCTTGAGAATGTTCCATGTGCACTAGAGAAGAATGTATAAGCAGCTTTTTTGGCATGGAAGGCTCTGTAAATGTCCATTATGTCCAGTTGTTCTAATGTGTCATTTAAGGATGTTATTTCTTTATTGATTTTCTGTCTGGATGATCTGTCCATATCTGACATTGTGATATTTAGGTCTCCTACTACAATAGTGTTTTGGTCTATTTTTCCCTTTAGTTCTGTTAGTAATTGCTTTACATAGTTCTGGGCTCCCTGATCATGCATATAGATATTAATAAGTGTTATGTCTTCTTGGTGCATGATTCATTATGAAGTGTGCCTCAGTATCTTTCTTTATCTTTTTTTTATTTTGAAATCTATTTCGTCCGATTTTAGTACTTCTACTCCTGCTTTTTTCTGAATACCATTTGCTTGAAATATCATTTTTCACCTTTAACTTTGAGTGTATATTTGTCTTTGAACCTGAGACATGTCTCCTAGAGGCAGCATATGGTTGGGTTTTGTTTTTTGATTTATTTTGCAACTCTGTGCCTTTTTATTGGTGAGTTCAGTCCATTTACATTTAGGATAATTATTGACATATGAGGTCTTCTTATAGCTATTTTATCTTTGCTTTCTGGCAGCCCCATGTTTCTATTGCTTTCTTTTTCTTGTGTTTCTGTTTTCTTTTTAATTTTGTTTGGCTTTTGTTGATTTTCCTTCTGGTTTTTCTTGTTTTATGTTATATACTTCATCTCTGAATCTTTGGTGTGTGGTTACCATTATGAATATGAAAAGGATAGTTATATATACACAATCATACATCTTCTTTTGCACATGTCTTATCTTCATTCCCTTTTGTAAATTTGGATCTTTGAATCCTGCCATTTTTAGTCATCATTGTCTCAATTTATCCCTATGTATGCTGAACATTCATTACTATCTTGTTATAACAATTCACTTCTTATTATTTAAGCTATAATGCCTTATTCTTAGTAAGGGTTGCACTGCTCTGCTTCTAGTTGCCTGATAGTCACTTTACTACTAATTATGTATTTTTGTTGTTGTGTTATTTTGTTGTAGGTGAGCTGATCATTTTCCGTATTTCCTGTAGTGCTGGTCTTGTTGGAGAATTCCCTCAATTTTTGTATGTCTGGAAAGGTCTTAATTTCTCCTTCATATCTAAAAAAGAGCTTAGTTGGATATATTGTTCTAGGCTGTTATTTCCTTTCACTGAATAGTTTAAATATTTGATTCCATTCCTTTCTGGATTGCAAGATTTGTGCTGAGAAGTCCGATGGTAATCTAATGTTTTTACCTTTATATGTCACCATTTTCATCTCTCTAAATGGCTTGAGAATTCTATCTTTGTCATTGATTTTTGATAACTTTAATACAACGTGTCTTGAGATAATTGGGTGTTCTGTTGACTTTTTGAATTCCAAGCTCCAGTTTATTCTTTAGATTTGGGAAATTCTTATTAACTGTTTGTCTGAAAATGTTTTTTAGTCACTGCTCCTTTTCTTCCCCTTTGATAATGCCTATTATTCTTATTTTTTTCTCTCCTGACGGTATCAGCTAGTTCTTGTATTTCTCTTTCATTATTTTTCATTTTTTGATTTCTTTCTTCTTTCTGATTTATTTCTAGATTTTTGTCTTTGATATCACTAATACTTTCCTCCTTTTGGTTGACTCTGTTTCCCAAGCTTGCTATTTCATTTTTTTTAACTCCTGCTGTTTTTTTAAAATATATATATATCTCCAGAAGTTGTATTTGGTTCTTTTTGATGGTTTCAATCTCCTTGCTCTGCTCATCTAGTTGTTTTCCTGAAGTTGTTGGTATGACTTGTTTCAGAACTCATAGAGTTTTTTCAGAAGTACCATCCTGAATTCTCTGTCATTTAAGTCGCATATTTCTATTTCTGTAAGCCCATTTTCTGAAGATTTTTCTCTTTCTTTCTGAGATGCCTTGTCACCTTGGTTGTTCATGATGTTTAATGCACTATTTCTTTGCCTGGGCATTAATAAAAAATGTCTTCTGGTTTTCTTTCAGAAAGATTTATTTTATAAATGTCTCTCTCATAGGCTGCTGCAAAGAAGTTGCTTTTTTTTTTTTTTTGGTTCCAGTAGGTGGTGTCTAAGCCTCTTGGATCCTTGTGTTATATAAAGCCTTAATAATGACTTTTAAATTCTCTTGGAGGTGTTTAATTATGCTTGCTACCCTTAGTTTCAGTCCCTGTGTCAGTGACAATCTCGGCAATGTTTGCTCAGATTCCCCTGTAGCTCTGCAGTGATCGCTTAGTCTTGGAGGGTACGGGGTTGAGGGGCCCTCTCTGTTGGAAATTGGGGGCTGCAGCTCAGCCTCAATTTTGCAACCAGGAGTGGTATAAATCAACTGTTGTTTCTCTGCTGTCCTGTTCTGCTTTTCTGCTTTCTCCCCTGGTGGCTGAGCCCTGCCATGCCTGCATGGAACCACAGAACTCCCAGGCAGGGCTGCTCAGAGAAGTTGTCACACCTTCTCCCCCTCCTTCTTCTCCTGCTGGAAGGTCTGGGGTCTGTGAGAGGCAGCTTCTTTATTTCTCCCAGTCCACTGGCCGGCACCCAGGGTTCTGACCTGTGGTAGTTCTTATGTGCAGATCCCATGCTCAGATGTGCTGGTGTGGATTTTGGGTGTTTTTCATTGAGTTTTAGATATTCAGCTTATTGTTTTTTCTAGGGTTAAAATCTGGGGACATCTCTCACTTCACCATATTTCCTTTCCTTGGATAAAGTATTCTTGGTTGTCAACCTGAGTTTTCATCATGTTGAATATTTTGTGCCAGTTCCTTCTGTCTTGCATAGATTTTTGAGAATCAGCTGCCAGTCTTATGGGTACTCCCTTGTTGGTAACTATCTGCTTTTCTCTTACTGCTTTTAAGATTCTCTCTTTGAATTTAGCCTTTGGCATTTTAATTATGATGTTTCTTGGTATGGACCTCTTTGGGTTTACGGCATTCACTTTTCTTCATGCAAATTGTGATAAACCGGGAGAGTCTGGGACCTCGCCAGGTACCTGTCCTTTACACTAAGGAGGGAAGACAACACTTAATTATCCTTTCTGATCTTCAGAGTAATCTGGGAGTTCTAGGGTTTTAGTCTGAGTTTTGGCAATATATAGGTTCCCTTCTCAGAGTCCACAGTGTTATCTAGGCTTTCTTTGCTTTGTCTTTGAGACTTTTCTCCTCTCTTAGACTGGAAAATTTTAATCTAATCTCAAAAAGGAAAAATTGATTCAGGCTGCTCATTTAAGCTTCTAGAAGTTAGCCTTATGGCTAAACCAATAATTTTTAAAGTCAAAAGCCAGAAACTGACTTTGCTATTTTCTTACTTTGGCTATGACTTTATGTCCCACATACAGTGAAGGCTGCATGTCTTCTAAAAAAGGGTGTATATAGATAAGAGTATATATTTTGTGAAACAAAGAGAGATGGAGTAGAGAGATAAATGTTTAAAATGGCTTTTGATGGGACTGTGAGAGGTTGCTGAGCTTGTCTGTAAGTTCTGTGACATGATCATGAGCCCAAGGAAAGTCTTCAACCATGGAGATAGCATCACTCTAGACAGGTGAGTGATTTTACTAGAATCTCACCTAACTTACTTAGACATGAGATCAGAGTGGGGTAGGTAGGGAACTAGTCTAAGTTTGGGCTACTTCTGGGGATTTCTCAGGCCTCAAAGGATTATTGCTAAAATTATTAGAGTGTACATAGAGAAGAATATGATTTATATCTCTTTAGAACCATGAGACATTTTTAGATTCAGATTATTCATTACTTATATAGAAAACTAAAGGAAGAGAAGCCAAAGTTGTCGTTCCCTGGGTCCTTGCCACACACAGTAAAAAAGGATGACACTAACATAAAAAAGGCAGAGAAGCATGGCAGAGTGAGAGATGCTCCCAGATCTCTCCCCTTGAAATGACAATAAGCTGAACATCTAAAACTCAACAAAAAAACACCCAACCTGCACACAAGCATATCAGAGTGAGAGACCTGTGAATAAAAGCTATCACAGGTCAGAACTCCGGGAGTCAGGTGGTAGACAAGGAGAAACAAAGAAACTGCCTCTCGCATCTGGGGCTACTTGCAGGAGGAGGGGGAGGAGAGAAGGTGCAGTGTTGGGTTCCCTGAACAACCATGCCTGAGAGAGCTGGGAGCTCCACATGGGCAGTGGCAGTGCCCAGTGATCAAGGCAGAAAGAAGAGAAGTGGGGACAGCAGAAAAGCAACAGCTGATTATTATCAGTCCTAGTTGCAAAATGTGGGGCTCAGTCAGAGGCCTCATTCTCAAACCCAGAGGGCACCTCCCCTCACATCCTCCAAGACTGAACACTGTGGAGACACAGTGGAATTTGAACAAATGCTACAGAAACTATCGCTAACATAGACAGGGTCTGAGACTGAGGGTAGCAAGTGTGATTGAACATTTATAAGGAAAAGAAGCATTATTAAGGCTTTATACAAAACAGGGATCCAAAAAGGTTAGATGCCACCTACTGGAAAGCTAGAGAGACTTTTATATAATAAATCTTCTTTCTGGAAAGAAAAAGCAGAATACACTTCCATTAGTGCCCAGGCAAAGAAATAATTCATTAAATACCATGAACAACCAAGGTGACAAGGCATCTCAGAAAGAAAAAAAAATCTCCAGAAAATATGCTTAAAGACATAGAAATGTGCGACTTAAATGACAGAGAATTCAGAATGGTACTTCTGAAAAACTCAATGAGTTCCGGAATAAGGCATATCAACAATTTCAGGAATTGAAAAACCAACTAGATGAGCAGAGCAAGGAGATTGAAACCCTCAAAAAGAACCAAATACAACTACTGGAGATACCAAAAAAACACAGCAAGAGTTAAAAAATGAAATAGCAAGCTTAGGAAACAGAGTCAACCAAAAGGAGGAAAGTATCAGTGATATCAAAGACAGAAATCTAGAAATAAATCAGAAGGAAGAAGAGAGAAACCAAAGAACAACAACAAAAAAAAATGAAAGAAAAATACAACAACTAGCTGATACCATGAGGAAAGAGACCATAAGAATAATGGACATTCTTGAAGTGGAGGAAAAGAAGCAGGGATTAAAAAACATTTTCAGACAGTTGACAAGAATCTCCCAAATCCAAGGAATGAGCTGGAGCTTGGAATTCAAGAAGTCAAAAGAATACCCAATTAGATCAACCCAAAAAGGCCTTCTTCAAGACATATTATATTAAAATTATCAAAAACCAATGACAAAGAGACAATTCTCAGAGCAGGCAGGGAAAAGAAGAGGGCACCTTATAAAGGAAAATTTATTAGATTATCATAGACTTCTCAGCACAAACCTTACAAGCCAGAAAGGAGTGGAATCAATTATTCTAACTTTTAAATAAAAGGAGCTACAAGCCAAGGATAATGTATCCAGCCAAGCTCTCCTTTAGATATGAAGGAGAAATAAGGACATTCACAAACATATAAAAATTTAGGAAATTCTCCACTACAAAGCCTGAATTACAGGAAATATTGAAAGATATCAGCTCACTTAAAATTAAATGACAAAAAGGTGCATAAACTATGAGTAAGGAGATGAACAGGCAGATAGAAGCAGAGGAGTGCAACCATTATTAAGAACAGGGTATTATAAGCTTAAATAATGAGTAGAGATTTGCTATTGCAAGAGAGTAATGAACATTCAGCATACATAGGAACACATTGAGACAATAAAAACAGGAAAAGGGAAGATTCAAAGATACAAATTCTCTAATGGGAATGGAGATAAGGCACATGAAGAAGAAAATGGACTAATACACATAAACCCCCTACACATAAAATTATCCTCTACATATCTGTAATGGTAACCACACGCCAAAGATTCAGAACTGAAGTACATAACATAAAACAAGAAGGACCAGAGAGAAAATCCACAAAACCCAACCAAAATAAAATTTAAAAAAAGGAAGAAACACAAGGATAAGGAAGCAATGGAACCCCCGAGTTACCAGAAAGCAAAAGAAAAAATGGCCATAAGAAGATCTCATATTTCAATAATCACCCTACATGTAAATGGCCTGTACTCACCAATAAAAAGGCACAGAGTTGCAGATTGTATCAAAAAACAAAATCCAACTATATGCTGCCTCCAAGAGACACATCTCAGTTCCAAAGACAAATACAGACTCAAAAAAGAGTGGAAAATGATATTTAAAGCAAATGGCATTCAGAAAAAGTGGGAGTACCAGTACTAATATTATATGAAATAGACTTCAAATAAAAAAAAGTAATGAAAGATACTGAGGCACACTTCTTAATGATAAAGAGAATCATGCACCAAGAAGACATAGCAATTATTAATATCTATACTCACAATCAGGGAACCCCAAAATATATAAAGTAATTACTAACTGAACTAAGTGGAGAAACAGACCAAAACACTATCGTAGTAGGGGACCTAAATATCCCACTGTTGGAAATGGACAGATCATCCAACCGAAAATCAATATGGAAGTAACATCTTTAAATGACACATTAGACCAATTGGACATAATTGACATTTACAGAGCTTTCCATCACAAAACATCTTATACATTCTTTTCTAGTATACATGGAACATTCCCAAGAATCAAACACATACTGGGATGCAGAAATAGCCTCAACAAATATTAGAGGGTTGATATCATACCAACCATATTCTCTGATCACAATGCTTTGAATCTAGAGATCAACAGTAAAAAGAAAGCAGAAATAACTACAAGTACATGGAGATTAAACAACATACTATGGAAGAATAACTGGGTCAGAGAAGAAATTAAAAGGGAGATCAAGAGCGAAATAGAAACAAATGATAATGATAGTACAACATAGCAACACTTTTGGGATATGGCAAAAGAGGTCATAAGAGGAAAATTCATATCATTACAAGCTTATCTCCAAAAACAAGAACGAGCCCATGTTGATGTCAGCAGAAGGAAAGAAATAATCAAAATTAGAGCAGAAATAAATAAAGTTGAAAACCAAAAAAAAAAAACACACAGAAAACAAAAAACAAACAAACCATAGAACAAATACATGCAAGAAAGTGCTGGTTCTTTGAGAAGGTTAATAAAATAGACAACCTCCTGGCTATACTCCCTAAACAAAAAAGGAAAAAGGACACAAATACACAAAATCAGGGATGAAAGAGGAGAAATTATGACTGACATCGTAGAAATACAAAAGATCATACAAGAATACTGTGAAAAAGTAAATAACACAAAATTTGATAGCCTAGAAGAAATGGACCAGTACTTAGAAAAATACAACCTTCCTAGACTGAATCAAGTAGAACTGGAAAATCTAAATAGACCAATTTCTAATATGGAAATTGAAGCAATCATAAAAAAATGACAAAAAAGTACAAGTCCAGGACCAGATGGCTTCACCAGTGAATTCTACCAAACATGCAAAGATTTAATAGCTATTCTCCTCAAACTCTTCCAAAAAATTGAAGAGGAGGCACTACTTCCCAACTCATTTTATGAGTTCAATATTACCATGATACCAAAACCTGGTAAAGATAACACAAAAGAAGAAAACTACAGAGCAATATCTCTCATAAAAACAGATGCAAAAATCCTAAATGAGATACTAGCAAACTGAAAACAGCAACATATTAAAAAGATTATACACCACGATCAAGTGACTTCATCCCAGGGGCACAAGGATGGCTCAACATACGCAAATCGATCAATGTGATACACCACATAAACGTATTGAAAAATAAAAATCATATGATCATATCAATAGATGCAGGAATAGCCTTCGACCAGATACGGCATCCATTTATGATCAAAACACTTAACAAAAATCAGTATTGAAGGAACGTACCTCAATATAATAAAGGCCATATATGAAAAATACTCAGCCAGCATTATACTAAGTGGTGAAAACTAAAAACCTTCCCTCTAAGATCAAGAACACGGCAAGGCTGTCCACTATCATCAGTTATTCAATATAACATTGTAGGTGCTAGTGAGTGCAATCAGACAAGAGAAAGATATAAAAGGCATCCAAATAGGAAATGAAGAGGTAAAACTTCACTATTTGCGGATGACATGATTATTTATATAGAAAACCCTAAAGACTCCACAAGAACACTATTAGAATCAATAGCAAATATAGTAAAGTCTCTGGATACAAAACCGATATTCAAAATTCATAGCATTCCTATATGCTAATAATAAAGTATCAAAAAAAGAAGTGGGAAAAATAATCCCTTTTGCAATTGCCACAACAAAAAAATACCTAGGAATAAATCTAATGGAAGGACCTATATAAGGAAAACTATAAGACCCTATTAAAGGAAATTGAAGAAGATACAGAGAAATGGAAAGATATTCCGTGTTCTTGGATTGGAAGAATCAACATAGTTAAAATGACCATATTACTTAAAGCATTATACAGATTTAATACAAGTCCCATCAAAATCCTATTGGCTTAAAAAAAAAGAAATAGAACAAAAAGTCATCGGATTTTTATGAAAGCACAAAAGACCTCATTGCCAATGCCATTCTGAGAAAAAATAACAAGGCTGAAGGTCTCACTCTGCTCTACTTTGAATTATACTACAAAGTGACAGTGATAAAAATGGCATGGTATTGGCAGCAAAACAGACACACAGACCAGTGGAACAGAATTCAGAGTCCAGAAGTAAACCCATATTTATATGGGCAAATAATTTTTGACAAAAAAAGCCAAAAATATACAGTGGAGAAGGAAAACCTCTTTAATAAATGATTCTGGGAAAACTGGAAAGCCACCTACAAAAGAATGAAACTAGACTGTTGTCTATTACCACACACCAAAATTAACTGGAAATGTATTAAAGACCTGAATATAAGACACAAAACAAGAAAATACATAGAGGAAACAATAGTAATGAAAATCAAGGATCTGGACTCTCAGAGGATTTTATACATTTGATCTGAAAGGCAAGAGAAGTAAAAGCAAAAATAAATGGGACTACATCAAACTAAAAAGATTCTGCTCAGCAAGAGAAATAGTCAACAAGGTAAAGAGACAACCATCAGAATGGGAAAATATATTTGCAAGCAACATCTCTGATAAGGGCCTAACATCCAAAATATACAAAGAACTCATGCAACTCAATAACAACAAATAACAAATGATCCAATAAAAAAAGGGGCAGAGGACATGAACAGACACTTCTCCCTAAAGGATATAAAAATGCCCAACAAATATATGAAAAGATGCTCAGCATTGCCAGCTATTAGAGAAATGCAAATTAAAACCACAATGAGATACCATCTCACACCTGTTAGAATGGCTATAATCAACAAGACAAATAATAACGAATGTTGGAGAGCATGCAGAAAAAAAGAACCCTTATACACTGCTGGTGGGACTGCAAATTGGTACAGCCACTATGTAAAACAGTATGGAGGTTCCTCAAAAAATTAAGAATTGATCTACCATATGATACAGCAACCCATCTACTGGGTATTTACCCCAAAGACTTAAAAACTCATATCCAAAAAGATATTTGCACACTGATGTTCATAGCAACATTATTCACAGTGGCCAGGACATGGAAGCAACCAAGTTGTTCTACAACAGATGAAATATTATAGAGCCATAAGATGAGATGAAATATTACCATTTGTGACAACCTTGAAGAACCTCGAGATAATCATGCTAAGTGAAATAAGCCAGATAGAAAAAGTAGAAAATTACATATCACTTATATGTGGGATATAAACCTAAAAGCAAGAAACAAACTGGACAAAGAGAGACTTATGGCTGCGGACAATAGACTAGTGATTACCAGGTGATGGGAAAAGAGAGGGGAGATAGATGGGGTAAAAGGGGTCATCATCTCATGTCTGGGAGGATCAAAGGAATTCAACCAATGTTCAGCGTAACTGTGGTTGAAGCATTGCCAATGTGGATACATGCAAGGTTGCCTGGGTGACATGAAAGAGAGTTTTTGGTACTGTCCTCCCTTCTCTCCTATCCACTTGAGAGGGGGAGATAGTTGTTCAGCCTTGTGACCTGGGAGTGCTTGAATAGCAGAGAAGGGAAGAACCTGTTTTATGATTCAGGGGAGCACAGACCCTTAGCAAGCCTATATTCCCCTTGGTTGAGCAGAAACTGGTCCTGGGGGCCCTCCAATCACCCCCTCTCCTTCCTTCAGCAGTCCCAGCCCCCAGACTCTGCAGAGGCAGCCAGTCGCATTTCCCACAGCCTTAGGCATCTGTACTTGGTCTAACCAATCTCCTGTGAACAACAGCTCACTTCACCTCTGCTTACTCCTCCCCTCCCTGCTCTTCGCAGCAACAGAAGAAGGGAGCTTTCAGGAGGAAAGGAGGTCTTGCAAACTCCCAGTCCCTGGCAGGAAATAAAATTGGGCCTAAGATAAGCTCTACAGAGGGAAGAAAAACATTGGTAGCTCTTGGAGATCACTATCATTGTGGATAAACATTCACGAGGCCATCCCAATGTGTTTCTGACTCTGATATCTTACAGAATAGAATTAAAGGGGAGTGGAATATGTTGCACCCAAATATGTCACTTTGGCATATTAATTATTTTGAATTAAAATTATTTGAGAAATAGCAGTTGCAAGAAAGATACTCTCCCCGTGACTGAAAGGTAAAAAGCATCTTTATCACCAAAAATAGGGAATTTAAGACAGAGAAGGTTGTATAAACAAACCTTGTTACCTCTTCACTAATTTACTACCCCAAGCCAAAATTCCCTTGTCTTGTTGATTTTTCACAAATTTACTGTTTCTTTATCTAGAAGGTATAAAAGCTTCCTGCTTTAATCCCTTTTTTGAGTCTCATAGTTTTTTGGAGCTGCCATACATATAAAGTTAAATTTGTTTTTTTTCCCTGTTATTCTGTCTTACATCAATTTAACTAGGTCAGCCCAAGAACCTAGAAGGGAAGAAGAAAAAATGTTTTTCTTCTGCAGGATAAAAAAATGTCTGGGAAAGTGAAGGCAACAAGAACCTATATTCAAAGGTGTAGTTCTCAACTTAGCTGGAGAGACAGGAGTCTCTGGTTGGAGAGGGGATAATGAATTCCTAGCTCTAGCCCCTATCCCACCTCCTTAAAGAATCACAACCCCTCCCATTACTACAATGACCTGGACATATTGTTTCATTTGACCAACGCAATTCAAGATTGGATTTACAATAAACATCGGTGCTCAGATGGTGAGATAATCATCCAGGCTTGGATTTACTGACTTGTTCAATTGGCATCACTAGGTTTCCAGGGACAAAAAAAATTTCATTCCTCAAGTACAGCCTTTGGAAAACTACTTAGCTTCTGAGCAACAAACTACCAGAATGGTAGCCTGGACACAAGACTAGAAAAAGGCTAATGTGTAGAAAAGAAATCAATTGAAATTCTAGACGGTATGATCATGTGGACCTCACTATTATTGCAGGGAGTCCCCCAATTTGTTCATGTGAGAAAATCTCTCTCACTATCAAACCATAATTGGACTGACTGTAGTAGGGATCCTGTTTTAATAGGATTCTGGCTGTAGGAGAGAAGGACCCCTGCCTGGCTTTGGCACTTACTCTGGACAAACAGGAGGATGACCAAGAGGACCTTGCCAAAGTTTGTGCTGTTCAAACTAGTGTTGATCTAACACTTAAACACCATCTCTTTACCCAGAACTTTGTCCCTTCAAGAACAGACAGGACTATGACAAAGGTCTCTCTTTTCCTAAGAGAAACTGAAGGCCTTGTGCACTGGTCAAGATGTGTTGAGGACTTGTCAGCAACCAAGATTGCTAAAAGTTTCAGCTCTTTTGGACGCTGAGACACAAGCTACTATGGTGCTGGGCAGCACTCATGGACATGGTTGGAAAATTGCTTTAAATGAACTTAGAAATAACTCTTGTATTGTATAATGGACTGACATAATTTTTGAGTGCCTTTTGGGCTTATGTATATTCACATGGTTTTAACTGATACTGCTTTGTGCTTTGTGGGTGTAGATGCATTAAGTATGTGTAATAATTCTCTTGCTTATAAGGGATTTTCCCAATGGGAGTAAACCTCACAATTAGAACAATGGTAGTGGGACAAGTACACAACTGTGAGCTCAGCCATGTGGTATCAGTAAAATAGTATAGGATACCATGGAAAAGGGAAGAGGGTAGAAAGGAAGATCTGTCTTGATTAAAGAGCTAGTAGAAACAGGAGTGCTTAAAGAAATTATCCCACAGGCTGTACAGACTACCTTTCCACTTGGACCATTCAGCCTCAAGGAGTTTTTTGAGCTACAAGTATCAATGATTAACAGTTATGTATACTGGAACCTGTGACAGAAAGATGTGGCCATTAGGCAATAGCATTCCCTTAGGTTTTGACTATATTGTCTGATATGACCACCTAGTATACTCCACTTAAAAGACTATTACTGGCTTGTTATTGGGCACTGGTGGACTTTGATAGACTAACAAAGTAACAGCAGTGTTGTTACACTCTGATTTTCCTAACAGGGTATGGGTCAGAAATGAGAATATCCATAAAGTGGATGTGATATATGCAGGAAAAAAGTAAGCTAGTCATTATGGAACCTCACAGTTGCATGAAAAAGTTACTTGCCACTCTCCAGATGAAACTGCCTCAGATGTGGGGTCAGATGCTGTGCTAGCATTTTGGGGTTCTTGGGGAGTTCAGTACATCTTATTCTACCTTTTTTTTCCTTTTGCCTACCCCTGGGTAACACAGCTATTAGAAATTTTGAGTAGCAAAGAATTGAGAGAGAGGGCTGGGGGATTATAAGTAGTAGCTTCTTTTACTGTCTAACTGTGTTTGTTTGATTTGGGCAATTATAAATATTGATGATAATGATCATAAATATGAAGTGACAACTCCTAAGTTTGTCTTCTTGTCATGGTTCATGTATCAGGGAGTAGATGTTATAGGAATATACAAAGAACATAAAGAAAACTGCTGAGTCACAAAGCATGAGATCAGGGACATGTATATAAGACATTGAGAGGATTGGAAAAATGGTAAAGTTATTGCTGTAGGAACTGGTCATTCTGCTCATGTGGCTGCAGAAAGAGAAAAAAAAAAAACCCCAGGATGTTAGAGAACTCCTTTGACCCTGGATCGTAAAGGGGTTGGTATAGAGACCATTAATCCATTAATCGCTCTCCCTCTTCTCTCTCTCAGTTCTTGCCCACTGGACGTGTGGTAAATTTGCCCCATACTGCAAGTCATCACTTACAACTTAACTTATTTTTTTTAAATTTCTCAATTACAGTAACATTTCATATTATTTTATATAAGTTTAAGGTGTATAACATAGTGGTTAAACATTTATATAATTTATGAAGTGATTCCCCCAGTTAAGTCTACTACTCACCTGGCACCATACATAGTTATTACAACATTATTGACTATATTTCCTAGGCTGTACTTTATATCTCCTTAACTATTTCATAATTACCAATTTATATTTCTTAATCCCTTCACTTTTTTGTCCCCCCCCAAACTCTCTCTCATCTGGCAACTATCAGTTGTTCTCTGTATCTATGAATATGTTTCTGTTTTTTTAATGCACAATAAACAAACTTTATTTTCCTTCTACTTAAAGGAAAGAAATAGCACAAAATATGAATATGAATGTATACTAAGTGCACAGCATGCACAAATTTATATAACCTTACTTTTATTTATACTTGCATTTATTTATTTATTAAAATTATTGAGGTGATATTGATTAATAAAATTAATTAAATTTTATGTGTTCAATTAAACAGTTTGTTATACATATATCTCATTGTGTTCACCACTCAAAGTGAAATTTCCTTCTGTCACCATAAATTTGACTCCCTTTACCCTTATCTATACCCCCTTTCCCTTTGATAACCACTAATCCACTGTCCATGTCCATGAGTCTCTGCCATATTTGTTACTTTCAGATTTATATCCCACATATAAGTGATGTCATATAGTTCTTAACTTTTCCTGTCTGACATATTTCACTTAGAATAATAATCTCAAGATCCATCCATGTTGTCACAAATGGCAGTATTTCATCTTTTCTTATGGCTGAGTAATATTCCATTGTATATATGGACCACATCTTCTTTATTCAATTACTTATTGAAGGACACTTTAGTTGTTTCCCCATTGTGGCCACCATGAATAATGCTGCTATAAACATCAGGGTGTATATATCTTTGAGGATAAATGTTTTCAAGTTTTTTTGGGTAAATACCCAGAAGAGGGATTGCTGGGTCATATGGTAATTCTATTCTTTCTTTTACATTAATAATATATATTTTTTATTTTTCAGTTATAGTTAGCATACAATACTATATTAGTTTTAGATGTACAACAAAGTGATTAGATATCTATATAACTTACAAAATGCTCACCCCAATAAATCTAATGCCCCTCTGACACCATACATAGTTATTACAATATTATTGGCTATATTCCTTATGCTATACCTTCTATCTCCAATACTATTTCTTAATTACCAATTTGTACTCCTAGATCCCTTCTCCCTTTTTCACCGACCCCACAAATTCCCTTCCATCTGGTAACCTTCAAAATGTTCGCTGTGTCTATAAGTTTGTTTCTGCTTTTTTGTCTCTTTATTTTGTTCTTTAGATTCCACATATACGTGCAATCATATGGCATTTGTCTTCCTCTGACTTACTTCACTCAGCACAATACCATCTAGTTATCATGAGGGTGATATATCTTTTTTCATCTCCTTAATTTTAGTCTCCGTGTGTCTTTTAATCTGAAGTGAGTCTTTTGTATGCAGCATATGTAAGGGTCTTGTTTTCATATCCATTCAGCCACCCTATCTTTTGGTTGGAGTAATTAACTTTTTCTAGTCAAAGTACTTGTTGATAGATATGTAGTTATTGCCATTCTTTATTTAGACTTTTGATGCATAATTTTTTCTTCTTAAAAATGTCCCTCCAACATTTCCTGTAATATTGACATGGTGGTGATGAACTCCTTTAGTTTTTTCTTGTCTGGGAAGCTCTTTATCTATCTTTTGATTCTAAAAGATAACTTTGCTGGGTAAAATAATCTTGTTTGTAGGGCCTGCATTTCATCACTTTAAATATTTCATACCTTTCCCTTCTGGCCTGCAAAGTTTCTGTTGATAAATCGGCTGACAGTCTTATGGGCATTCCCTTGTAGATAACTAATTGCTCTTCTTTTGCCGCTTTTAAGATTCTCTCTTTGAATTGAACCTTTGGCATTTTAATTTTGATGTGTCTTTGGTGTTGGCCCTCTTTGGGTACATCTTGATTGAGACTTACTGAACTTCCTGGGGTTGTATGTCTATTTTCTTCACCAAGTTAGGGAACTTTTCCATCATTATTTCTTCAAATAGATTTTCAATTCTTTTCTCTCTCTCTTCTCCTTCTGGTACTCTTATGATGCGAATATTGTTACACTTGACATTGACAGAAGTTCCTTAAACTATCCTCATTTTTTTGGATTCTTTTTTCTTGTTGCTGTTCTGATTGGGTGTTCTCTGCTACCCAATCCTCTAAGTCACTGATTTGATCCTTTGTTTTATCCACTCTGTTGATTCTATCTAATGTACTCTTCATCTCAGATATTGTATTCTTTATTTCTGAATGGCTTCCTATTATGTTTTTCATATCCATTTTTATGTTTTTTTAAAAAAAATCTTTGTTAGAGTTTCTCACTGACTTCATCTACTCTTCCTCTGAGTTCCATGACCATCCTAATAAACAGTGCTTTGAACTCCACAACTAGTATATTGCTTGTCTCCATTTTGGTAAATTCTTCTGGAGCTTCGTTCTGTTTTTTCATGTAAGACATGCTTATTTTATTTTATTATTAGTTTCAAGTATACAGTACATTGGTTAGATATTTAAAATGATCATCCTAATTTCTCTTTCTCTCTGTTGGCTCTCCACCTACCCATTACATTAACAGTAACTACATTCCCTATGCCAAACTCCCCATCCCCATGACCATCAATCAACTACTAATTTGTACTTCTTTAACTCTTCACCCCTTTGTCCTACCCCCTGAACCCTCTCACCTCTGACCATCACCAGATTGTCCTCTATTTTTGTGAGTCTGTTTTTGATTAGTTTGTTCTTTTGTTCCTAAGACTCTGCATATGAACAAAATCATAGTGTTTATCTTTCTCTGTCTGACTTATTTCACTTAGCATAATAACCTCTAGATCCATCCATGTCGTTGCAAATGTTAGGATTTCATTTTTTAAATGCCTGAGTAATATTCCATTGTATATATGAACCATAACTTTTTTTTTATCCAATCATCTGTTGATGGGCATTTAGGTTGCTTCCATATTTTGGCTATTGTAAATTGTGCTGTCATGAACATAGGGGTGCTTGGATCTTCATGAATTATTGTTTTGGTTTTCTTTGAATAAATACCCAGAAGAAGTGCAAATGCTGGGTCAAAAGGTATATCTATTTTTAATTTTTTGAGAAACCTCCAGACTGTTTTGTATAGGGACTGTACCAATTTGCAATCCCACCAACAATGTATGAGGGTTCCCTTTTCTCCACATCCTTGCCAACATTTATTGGTCTTTGATTTATTGATGATAGCCATTCTGACAGGTGTAAGGTGATATCTCATTGTGGTTTTAATTTGCATTTCTCTTATGATTAGTGTCTTTGAGCACCTTTTCATATGTCTATTGGCCATCTGTATTTCCTCTGGAGAAATATCTTTTTGGGTCTTCTGCCCATTTTTAAATTGGATTATTTGTTTGTTTTTCTTGTTGAGTTGTGCAAGTTCTTTATTTATTTTAGGATATTAACCTTTTATCAGATGAATCGTAAGTGAATATCTTCCCTATTCGGTCGGCTGATTTTTTATTTTGTTGATGGTTTCCTTTGCTGTATAAAACCTTTTTAGTTTGATGTACTCCCATTTGTTTATTTTTTTCTTTTGTTCCCCTTGTCCAAGGAGATATATCTGAAAAGAAATTACTGCTAGCAATATCAGAGAGTTTACTTCCTATATTTTTTTCTAGAAATTTTATGGTTTCAGGTCTTATATTGAAGTCTTTAATACATTTTGAGTCTATTCTTGTATATGGTATAAGAAGTTGGTCCATTTTCAATTTTCCCAACATCATTTATTGAAGAGACTGTCTTTACCCCATTGTATATTCTTGCCTCCTTTGTCATATATTAAGTGAGCATATAGTTGTGAATTTGTTTCTGAGCTCTTTTTTCTCTTCCATTGATCAATGTATCTGTTGTTATGCCAGTACCATGCTGTTTTGATTATTGCAGCCTTGTAGTATAGTTTGATATCAAATAGTGTGATATCTCCAACTTTGTTCTTTTTTTGAAGCTTACCATAGCTATTTGAGATCTTTTATGGTTCCATATAAATTTTTGGATTATTTGTTCTAGCTCTCTGAAAAGTGCCATTGATATTTTGATAGAGATTGCACTGAATCTATAGGTTGCTTTGGGCAGTATGGTCATTTTAATGATGTTGATTCTTCCTACTCATGGGCATGGTATATGCTTCCATTTATTTGTATCATCTTCAATTTTTTTTTCAGTAACTTATAATTTTCTGAGAACATGTTTTTTAACTCTTTGGTTAATTTTATTCTCAGGTATTATATTGTTTTCAATGCAATTGTAAATGGAATTGTTTTCTTAATTTCTCTATCTGAAAGTTTGAAATTGGTATATAAAAATGCCACTGACCTCTAGATATTAATTTCTTATCATGCTTCTTTACTGAATTCATTGATCAGTTCTAATAGTTTTTTAGGTGGATTTTTTCAGGTTCTCTCTTTATAGTATCATGTCATCATCAAATAATGAGAGTTTTACTTCTTTCTGTTCAATTTGGATACCTTTTATTTCTATTTCTTGTCTTATTGCTGTGGCTAGGACTTCCAATACAATGTCAAAGAGGATTGGTAAAAGTGAGCATCTTTGTCTTGTTCCTGATCTCAAGGAAAATGCTTTTAGCCTTTCCCTATTGAGAATGATGTTAGCTGTAGATTTGGGATATATATGTATATGTATGTATATATATATATATATATATATATATATATATATATATATATATATATCCTTTATTATGTTGAGATATGCTCCCTCTATTCTCACTTTCCTGAGAATTTTAATTATAAATGGATGTTGGAATTTGTCGAATGCTTTTTCTGCATTTATAAATATGATAATCTGGTTTTTATCTTTTGATTCGCTAAGGTGGTGTATCACATTAATTGATTTGTAGATGTTGTACCAACCTTACATTCCAAGTATAAATTCAGCTTGATCATGGTGTATGATCTTTTTAATGTATTGCTGAATTCGATTTGCTGATATTTTGTTGAGGATTTTTGCATCAATGTTCATAAGAGATATCGGCCTATAGTTTTCTTTTTTTGTAATTGTCTGGATTTGGAATCAAGGTAATGGTGTTAATTTTTCTTTAAATGTTTGGTAAAATCTGCCTATGAAGCCATCTGGTCCAGGACTTTTGTTTTCTTGGAGGTTTTTGATTACTGATTCTATTTCATTGGTGGTAATTGGTCAGTTCAGATTTTCTGTTTCTTCTTGACTCAGTCATGGAAGATTGTATGTTTCTAGGAATGTATCCATTTCTTCCACATTGTCCAATTTGTTGGCTCATAGTATTTTCTTATGATCCTTTGTATTTCTGTGGAGTCCATGGTTATTTCTCCTCTTTCATTTCTGATTTTATTTATTTGGGTTCTCTCTTTTTTCCTTGATGAATCTGGTTAAGGGTCTGTCAATTTTGTTTATCCTTTCAAAGAACCAGTTCTTGGTTTCATTAATCTTTTGTATTGTTTTTTCTAGAAGTGTAAGATTAAATTGTTTATTTGAGTTTTCTCTTGTTTCTTGGATTAGACCTGTATTGTTATGAATTTCCTTCTTAGGACTGCGTTCTCTGTGTCCCATAGATTTTGATCATTGTGTTTTCATTTTCATTTCTCTCTAGGTATCTTTTGATTTTTTCCTTGATCTCATTGATAACCTATTCATTGTTTAATTACATGTTATTTATCCTTCATATGTTTGTGTATTTTTCAGTTTTTTTCTTGTAGTTGATTTCTAGTTTCATACCATTGTGATTGGAGAAGATGGTTGACATGATTTCAGTCTTCTTAAATTTAGTTGATACTTGTTTTGTCCTAAGATATTGTCTGTTCTGGAAAATGTCCCAAAAGTGCCCTTGAGAAGAATGTTTATTTTGCTGCTTTGGTGTAAAATGTTCTGAAAATATCTGTTAAATCCATCTGATCTAGTGTGTCTTTTAGGCCCATTGTTTACTTGTTGAATATTTTTGCCTGGAAGATCTGTCCATTGGTGTCATTGGGGTGTTAAAGACTCCTACTATGAGTGTAATCCTGTTGATCTCTCCTTTTATGTCAGTCAGTATTTGCTTTATGTATGTAGGTGCTCCTAGGTGCTCCTATGTTTACTAGGTTTATGTCCTCTTGATTTATTGTTCCCTTTATCATTATGTAATGCCTTTCTTTGTCTCATATTATAGCCTTTATTTTAAAGTATTGCTACCTCAGGATTATGCTTCTTTTTCTCTTCCTTTTGTCTTTTTTCTTGTTTATGTTTCTATGTATTAGGTAGAATTCCTAAGTCTCCCAGTCTTGGTAGAGTGGCTTTATGTAGGAAATGTACTGTGGGGTTCCTTTGCACAGATCTAGGAGGGTTCTAGTTGGAGGCCAAGTTCAGTCACCACTGGGGCCACCTGGTAAGAGTCGCCAAGCAATCCACATATGGCTACCACCCGTGCTGAGCTTATAGGTGCATCAAGGGGCCAAGTGAGAAACCAATGCTGGTTGCCACTGCTATGGGGTTTGGGCTGCTCAGCAAGACATGCTGAGGTCAGATGCTGCTTCTTTGGGTTTTGTGAGCCTTTGATTTTATGAACATTTGCAGCAGGAGCCAAGACAGCCTGTTTGTATGAAATAAATAACTGAAAGCAGCTTTAATAGGTCCACAAGTTGGGACAGGCAGAGTCTCAGGGAATCCTCTGGGCATAGAAACCTGTATTATCCAGATTGATGGTGCCTGCATTTGCAGGCTAAAAGGGGGTGGGCTCAACAAAGGAACAATGGCTTCTGTATGCACCTCTGTACAGGTGCAAGCTGTCCCTCTAGCCCTCTCTCTGAAGCCTGATAGCTCATTGCATCCCTGGATGTCTCTGGTGTTCCACAAGCAGCTTCCCCAGAGGGGGAGGTCAGAGCGAGTGAGTCCATCAGTGCATAAGGCTATGTGTGGGCCCTTTAAGAGGAAAGTCTTGGCTTCCTGCTGCCCTCTGTTTCACTCAGCTGCAAACTTTGCTGCTTTTCATAGCCAGAGGTTGTGGGGACTTCTCTTTCTGGCACTGGAATCCTGAGCTGGGGAATCCAGTGTGTGGCAGGGACCCCTCACTACTCAGGTGGTGGAGCGGGCTCTGCGGCCAATATAGTCCTCCTGATTGTCTATTGCCATACGCAGATGTGGGACTGGGCATTTCGTGTCTCTGCCCTTCCTACCATTTTGAGGTGACCTGTTACTTGAGGTGATCTAGTTGTAGAGCTTCTGTTCAACCTGTTACTTGAGGTGATCTAGTTGTAGAGCTTCTGGCGACTCCGCTTATGGGTTGCTCTACAGTTTTGTTATAATCTTGGTGTGGTTGCTTAGTGTAGTGCACAGCCACTATTTTCTATGCTATCTTGAATCCTCTGGTAATTCTATTCTTATTTTTTTGAGGAACCTCCATATTGTTTTCCACAGTGGCTATAACAATTTACATTCCCACCAGCAGTGTGTGAGGGTTCCTTTTCTCCCCACAACATTTCCAACACTTTTTCTTAATTGTCCTGTTGATGATAGTCATTTTCACAGGTGTGAGGTGGTATCCCATAGTGGTTTTGGTTTGCACTTCCCTAGTAGCTAGTGAAGTTGACAATCTTTTCATGTCTTCTGGCCATTTGTATGTCTTCTTGGGAGAAATGTCTGTTCAGGTCCTCTGCCCATTTTTAAATTAGATTGTTTTTATTGTTGAATTGTATGAGTTCTTTGTATATTTTGAAAATTAGGTCCTTACTGAAGGCATTGTTTGCAAATATCTTCTCCCATTTAGATAGTTGTCTCTTTGTTTTGCTGATGGTTTTCTTTTGCTGTGGAGAAGCTTTTTAGTTTGGTATAGTCCCATTGATTTCTTTTTGCTTTTACTTATCTCGCCTTTGATGTTAAATTCATAAATCCTCTCTAAATCCAAGGTCCATGAGTCTCATACCTTTGTTTTCTTCTATGCAATTTATTATTTCAGGTCTTATAGTTAGGTCTTTGGTCCATTTTGAGTTAATTTTAGTGTATGGTGACAGATAGCATTCTAGTTTCATTTTTTTTTGTATGTGGCTTTCCAATTTTCCCAGCACCATTTATTGAAGAGGTTTTTCTTCTTTCCTTTGTTGAAAATTATTTGCTTATATATGTGTAAGTTTATTTTTGGGCACTCAATTCTGTTCCATTTGTCTGTGTGTCTGTTTTTCTGCTAATACCATGCTGTTTTGATTATCACTTTGTAGTATAATTTGAAGTCAGGTTGAGTGATCCCTCTGACCTTGTTCTTTTATCCTCAGGATTTTTTTGGCTATTCAGCATTTTTCGTGCTTTCATACAAATTTGACCAATTTTTGTTCTATTTCTTTAAAAATGCCATTAAGATTTTGATGGAGATTTCATTAAATCTGTGTATTGCTTTGGTAATAAGGTCATTTTAATAATGTTGATTATCCCAATCCAAAAGTAAAGAATATCTTTCCATTTCTTTGTGTCTTCTTCATCTTTTAAAAATAATGTCTTATAGTTTTCACTGTATAGATACTTTACATGCTTTATTAGGTTTATTCTTAGGTATAAGAAATTATTTATTTATTTTTTTGAAAAGTCATTTTAGTATATAGGAAAGCTATGGATTTTTGTAGATTGATTTTTTATTCTAAAACTTTATTGTATTTGTTTATTGTTTCTAATAGATTTTTTAGTGGAGATTTTAGTTTTTTTTTTTGTATAGAGAATTATATCATCTGCAAAAACTGACAGTTTGACTATTTCATTCCCAATTCAGATACCTTTTATTTATTTCTCTTGCTTGATTGCTCTAGCTAGGACTTCCAACACAGTCTTGAATAATACTGATAATAGTGGACAGCCTTGTCTTGTTCCTGATTTTAGAGGGAAGTTTTTTAGCTTTTCACCATTAAGTAAGTATGATGTTAGTTGAAGGTTTGTCATATGTGACTTTTATTATGTTATCTTGAGGCACCTTTCTTCTATACCCATTATATTAAGTGTTTTAACAATAAATAAATGCTTTATTTTGTCAGATGCTTTATCTGCATCTATTAGTATGATCATCTGATTTTTATACTTTATTTTGTTTATGTGGTATAATACATTAATTGACTTGCATGTGTCAAACCACCCCTGTGCCCCTGGAATGAAGTCCACTTGATCATGATTATTTCTGTTTTATTTATTCATTTATTTTGTTCTTTAGGTTCCACAGATAAGTGAGATCATATGGTATTTGTCATTCTTTATCTGACTAATTTCACTTAGCATAATAACTACCAGGTCCATCCATGATGTCACAAATGGTAAGATTTCATTTTTTATGGTCAAGTAATATTCTATTTTATATATGTTACACTTCTTTATCCAATTATCTGTTGATAGACACTTAAGTTGCTTCCATGTCTTGGCTATCATATATAGCACTGCAGTGAACATAGAAGTACATATTTCTTTTTGAATCAATGTTTTGGATTTCTTTGGATAAATACCCAGAAGTGGAACTTCTAGGTAATAAGATAGTTCTATTTTTAACTTTTTGAGGAATCTTCATACTGTTTTCCATAATGTCTGCACGAATTTGCAAGCCCACCAGCAATGCACAAGGATTCCCATTTCTCCACATTCTTGCCAACACTTGTTTTTTGATTTACTGATGATAGCCATTCTGAAAGATATGAGGTGGTATCTCATTGAGGTTTTAACTTTCATTTCTTTGATGATTAGTGACATTGAGCATCTTTTTATATGTCTATTTGCCATCTGTATGTCCTCTTTAGAGAAATGTCTATTCAGGTCCTCTGCACATTTTTAAATTGGATTGTTGGTTTTATTTTCTTTTTCTTTTTTTGTGTATGTTGAGCTATATAGGAGTTCTTTATCAATTTTGGATATTAACCCCATAGAAGATATATCACTGGTGAATATCTTCTTCTAATTGGTAAATTATCCTTTTGTTTTCTGGATTATTTCTTGCTGTGCTTTATCCTTTTTTTTATGGTGACACTTGTTAACAAAGTCCAGTAAGTTTAAAGTGTACAATTCAACAGTAAGTCACATATATTCTGCATTATATGTTCACTGCCCATAGTTAGATTTCTTTCTGTCACTACATATTTGACCTCTTTTACCCCATCTACCTCTCCCTTTCCCTCTACCCTCTGGTTATCACTAGGCTATTGTTCATGTCTATGAGTCTCTTTATGTTTTTCATATTTGTTTGTTGCTTTTAGGTTTATATCCCATATATAAGTGATATCATGTGGCTTTATAACTTGATGTAACACATTTTGTTTATTTTTCTTTTGTTTCTCTCACTTAAGGAGATTATCAGAAAAAATATAACTAAGAGTAATGTCAGTGTTTACTGCTTATGTTTTTTTTTCTTGAAGTTTTATGGTTCTGGGTCTTACATTTAAATTTTCACCCATTTTGAGTTTATTTGTGTATGTGGCATAAAAAGGTGGTCCAGTTTTATTTTTTTTGCATGTATCTGTCCAGTTTCCCCAAAACCACTTATTGAAGAGAAACTATCTTTACCCCCATAGTATATTCTTGCTCCCTTTGTCATAGATTAAATGACCATATAGGCATGGATTTATTTCTGGGCTCTCTATTCTGTTCCATTGGTCTATATGTCCATTTTTCTGTGACTACCATACTGTTTTGATTACTATAGTTTGATTACTTGTAGTATAGTTTGATATCAGGTTGTGTGACACCTCCAACTTTATTCTTCTTTCTCAAGTTTGCCATGGCTATTCATGTTTTCATACAACTTTTTGGATTATTTGTTCTAGTTCTTCGAAAACTGGCATTAGTATTTTGATAGGAATTGCACTGAGTCTATAGATTGCTTTGGGTAGTACGAACATTTTAAAAACGTTAATTCTTCTATTTATTTGTATCTTCTTCAATTTCTTTTTTCAATGTCTTATAATTTTCCATGTACAGGTATTTTACCTCCTTGGTTAAATTTATTGCTAGGCATGTTTTAAATGTATTTATAACTGGGATTGTTTTCTTGATTTCTCTTTCTGAGAGTTCATTATTGGTATGTAAAAATGCAACCAAATTTTGAATATTAATTCTGTATCCTGCTATTTTACTGATTTATCAGTTCTAACAGGTTTTTTTGGTGGAATCTTTAGGGTTCTCTCTATGTAGTATCATTTTAGCTGCAAATGACAGTTTTACTTCTTTCTTTTCAATTTGGATACCTTTTATTTATTTTTCTTGTCTGATCGCTGTGGTTAGGACTTCTAACACTATGTTGAATAAAAGTAGTGAAAGTGGATGTCCTTGTCTTGTTTCTGATCCAAAGGAAAACGTTTTTAGCTTTTTCTCATTGAGTAAGTTATTGAGTTAGCTGTGGGTTTTTCATATATGGCCTTTATTATGTTGAGGTGTGTTCCCTCTATTCCCACTTTGCTGAGAGTTTTTATCATAAATGGATGTTGGATTTTGTCAAATGCTTTTTCTGCATTATAACATTCTTCTGTATCCTAGATATTATTACTTGTTCTGAACTCTGCTTTGTACCATTGTCCTAGCACCAGTTGTTTATAAGCTTCCTTTATTAGATTGTCTTTGCACTTTTGCCAAAAATAAATTGACAATAAATGTGTGGCTTAATTTATGAACTCTATTTTGCTTCATTAATTTATATTTCTTTTGTATTCCCCCCAATTTAAAACTGTGATTATTATTATAGCTTCTTAGTGTTAAATTGAAGTAGACCTTTGGTCAAATATGCAAGTATCTTGGAAATCATTACTACTATACTGACAACGACGATGACGACGATGACAACAACAACAACAACAACAAAAATGATCAAACTGAAAATGAACAACTCTTTTTAGATTCATCAGAGAATTGCAGTCACAGGCAAACCACTACACCTATAATTAGAGGGACAGATAGACAATTGCAAAGAATCACAGCATACCAGAACAAAAAGCCAAGAACTGAAATCACTGGGGCCAGTACTGGAGTAGAAAAACTTAAATTGTAATTTACAAATTGCTGGAAGCTCAGCATAGACAAGATTGAGAGTTAGGAATGTCAATGGGTCATTTGTAGGAAGGGTACCACACTTTAATGAGTTTTGCCTTCAAAAAACCTTCTCACAGTAAATATTGGAGAAAAATCTCCTGTTTCCAGTGGAGGAAGGGAAAAAAGTAGCTAATTTAAAATATATTAAAATATATTTGGAATGTTTTTTCCTCAACAATGCCTGCCATCATTAGAAACCATTTGATTAGATCCTGACAGACTAGGGTTGTACCAGAAGCTAACAACCCCAGGAAAAGAAAAAAAACATTAACTTCAGCTCCCTCTAGCCTTCTTTTTCCATCTAAAGGGAAAAAATAACCTGAGAAGCTCTTGCAAAGATCACAGACCAGGGAGCAGGTGCACTAAAAGATTTAGACCTAATAATAGGAGTATAGGATGCTCTCTCTCTCCCATATATTATCACCATATCAATAGTGCTCCTGTATAATCACAGTGGAATGTAACGAAAAGAACTGAATGTTTCAGACCTTATTTAAAAAGAAATCTGTAGGCAAGCCCAAAGATAACAAGTGAGACAAAAAAGAACAGCAGAGGAAATTTTAGCCTCTGACACAGCCACAGAATAAAAATAAATCCTCATGCTAAAGTCCATTTACCTAAACACCTTTTAGCCAGTATATCATGTCCATCTTTTAACAAAAAATTATGTCATACTAAAAGATAAAAAACACAGTTTGAAGAGACAAAGAGCATCAGAACCAAAAACAGATATAGCAAAGATGTTAGAATGATCAGACTAGTAATTTAAAATAACTATGAACAATATGCTAAGAACTCTAATGGAAAAAGTAGATAAAATGAAAGAACAGATGAATAATGTGAGCAGAGAAATGGAAGCTCTTTTGATTCTATGAAAGAATCAAAAGGTAATGCTAGAGGAGAGAAAAAATGATGTAGGTGATAGAGGCTCTGTTCATCCCTCTGGCGATGAAATCAAAGTTGTGACAGAAACATGGAGCGAACAGCAAGGAAAATTGCCTGGGAACTAGATGAACACATCCTACAAATAGGGAGAGAAATAAAAAAGCACCCTGCAACAAGAGGAGGTAGGACGGGATGAGGATGTGAGTCTGCCCAGTTCTGAGTAGCTGAGTGGTACAGAGGCCATAGCAGAAGCAGCCTGTAGGTGTAGATGCCTCTTAAAGGGCCTGTGTCAGCAAGTGGACTTTCACAGTGATGGACCTACTTGCTCTGAGCACTAGTGCCAGTTGGGCTGCGCAGGGGCCATCAGGAACTTACAGGAGGACACTGAGTTGTCAGAGTGAGGGCCAAAGATGAGACTAGCTCTGTACTGAAGTGCTGGAGGTCTCCATTGTCCCTCTGTTGAGCCCTCCCCTCTCCTAATGTGTGGACTCAGTGCTGCTATAGCTGAGACATCATCAAACTGGATAACAGAGGTCGCTCTGCCCAGAGGGTTCTCTAAAATTCTGCCTCCCCAACTCACAGACCCACCCAAGCCACATACAGGTGTGTCCTCGGAGAGTCAGATACCTCTTGCTGAGCAGCATCTAGACTCACACTGGTGGCAGCTGATCTCGGTTTCTGGAGTGGCCTCTTGAGGCAACTAAAAGCACAGCATCTGTGGGTTGCTTGCTCAATCTTAACAGGCAGTTCAGGAGGGGCCCAGATTGGGGCTAAATTTGGCCTGCAGCTGAACCCCTTTCAGGACTGTGCTACTGAACACCTATCTCACAAAGCTACACTAGTAAGACCAGGAGACTTAAGAGCTTTGTTTAGTACATAGAAACAGAGACAGAAGGCAGCCAAAATGGGAAGACAAAGCAGCAGAAACCATATGAAAAAAGAGAACAGAGATCCAGATATAATGGAATCAAGTAATCTAACAGATGCAGAGTTCAAAACACTGGTTATAAAGATGCTCAATGAACTTAATGGAAGGGTAGATTAATTCAGTGAGAACTTTAACAAAGAGATAAAAAACAAAAACATGGAAACGGAAATTATATAAGGGAACTACTATGAAATGAAGAACACATTATCTGAGATGAGAAGTATATTAAATGGAATAAGCAGAGTAAATAAAAAGAGGATCAAATGACCTGTCCAAAGGGTGGGGAAGACAAGGACACTATCAGAATGGCAAGAAAAAAGAAGACAAGATTATAATAATTTAAGGAGTCTATGGAACACTATTAAAGGTGAAAATATCCATTTCACAGGAGTACCAGAAAAAAAAGTTAAAGAGATTTGAAGAAATAATTATGAAAACCTTCCCTAGCCCAGTGAAGGAAATAGACATACAACCCCAAGAAGCTCAGAGAGTCCTCCGCCAAATGAAGCCAAAGATGTCCACACCAAGACTCATCATAATTAAAATGCCAAAGCTTAAATACAAAGAGAGAATCTAAAAGCAGCAAGAGAAAAGCAGTTAGTCACTTATAAGGGAGCATCCATAAGACTGGCAGATGATTTCTCAAAAGAAACTATGCAGTACAGAAGGGCTTGGTGCACGCATGCAAACACACACACACACACACACACCTAGAATAAGAATATTTTATCCAGCAAAGCTATCTTTTAGAGTCGAAGTACAAAGAAAGAGCTCCCCAGACAAAAGTAAGGTAAGAGAATTTATCAACACCAAGTCAGTATGACAGAGATGCCAGTATCTTTAAGAAGAAAAACATATATCAAAAACAGGAATATAAAGAATGATAATAACTACATTTCTATTAATAAGTAGCTTAAATAAAAAAAGAATAGACATGGAGATGTAGAATGTAGCATGGGAAGATGGTTAATAATATTGTAATAAATATATAAGGGGGGAGAAGGATACTAGATTTAGTGGGGTGATTGCTTTGCAAGTTATCTGGATCTCTGACCACTATGCTACACAATTGAAACTGGTATATTATTGTATGCCAACTATAATTGAAAAAAAACTCATTGTTTTAAATACAAGCATCTATTATATTATATAAGTGTCTTATATTTCAATAAAGCTGGAAAAAAGGATACTGTTTAAACAGTCCTTCTATGATACTTAATCTGATGACAACACTAGAATTCAAAAAAGAACAGAGAGGAGAATCTTTAAGTCATCATGCCAAAATGTTAATTAAGACTTAATTTGCCTTGAAGAGTGAGTTCCACTTGACTGTGATAATAATATAAAAGTTTTTCAACAGGGTGTCTGAAATAAAAAACAGTTATTGTTGCTGAAAGGTACTATATACAAAACTGATATTTTTATTCACTAAAATAAATGTAGTCACATTAAAAAAGAAATAATTCTAGAGCAAAAAACACTAATAGAAATAAAGAAAGCCTTTGATAGACTCATCAGTAGACTGGACATAGCTGAAGAATGAATCAGTGAGCTTAAATAAATATCAATACAAATTTCTAAAACTGAAATGCAAAAATAAAAAATAATTAAAAAAATAACAATATCGAAGAACTGTAGGACAATTACAAATGGTATAACATATGTTAATGAGAATACAAGAAGGAGAAGAGAGGAAGGAACAGAAGAAATATTTCAAGAAATAGTGACTGAGAATTTTTCAAAATTAATGACAGACATTAAACAATTGGTACAGGAAGCCCAGAGAACATCAAACAATATAAATATCAAAATAATCTAAACCTGTGCATACTATTTTCAAACAGCAGAAGATCAAAGACAAAGAGAAAAATCTTAAAATCAGGTAAATTCTTCAACTTTGTTCACTTTTTAAAAAAATAGCTTTAGGTATACTAAGTCCTTCATATTTCCATGTAATGGTTAGAGTCCTCTTGTCAAATTTTAAAAAATGTCTCCTGGAATGTTGATTTGGTTTGTGTTGAATCTATAGATCATTTTGTGGAGAATTACCATGAAACAGCTTAAGGCTGAATGGTCTATCATTTTATTATTTCTTTTCTGTTTGTCTTATTTTGGTTGCTTCTTTTATTTCCCCTTCTTTCTTTTGGATTATATGAATATTTTTAGTATTCCATTTTAATTAATCATTTGTAATTTTGGTGACATTTCTTTGTATTTTTTTGTGTCTGCTCTAGATATTATTAATGTATATACTTAAATTACAGTTAATATTGTACCACTTCATATAAAATGTAGAAACCATCTAACCATTAATCTTCTTTAATTCTCATTCTATTGACTTTTATGTTAAAATATTCATACATATTACATCACATATATTGAAAACCTCAACAGACAATTTTATACATTTTGCTTTAAAAAATCATGTATATTTTAATGAATTTAAGTGTAAAAATTATTCTTTAATATTTATCTGAATATTTATCATTTCTTATGACCTTTAATTATTCAAGATCCAGGTTTCTTAATACTGAAGAACTTTCTTTAGAATTTCTTAGTAAGCATTTCTGCTGGCAACAAATTCTCTTCATCATTCTTCATTTAAAAATATTTTGCCATCATTCTTGATATATATTTTTGCTAGTTATAAAATTTTGAAATAATCATCTTTTTAATTTCTGCACTTTAAAGATATTTATATACTATCTCTGGCTTTCATGATGTCTGATTAGAAGTCCACATTCATCTAAGTCTTTCCCTGTGAAATGTAATATGTCATTTTTCTCTAGCTGTTTTCAATGTTTTAAACATATTTTTGACTTTTAGACTTGGCTTTCTTTGAAAGTTCATCGAGCTTCTCATATACAGAAATTTATCTTTCAATAATTGAAGAAGCTTTTGATTATCATTTCTTCAGATATATTTTCTACCCTGATCTACTTCTCTTTGAAATTCTATCTACATCGGTCCTTTTAATAATGCCCAATAGGTCTCTCAGTCTCTTTATTTTTCCCAAAACTTTTTCTGTGTTATTCAAATTAGATAATTCCTATTAACCTATTTTCAATTCCACAATTTTTTTCCTCTGTAATTTCCATTCTGTTATTGAGCTCATCCAATATAGTTTTACTTCAGATATTGCATATTTTTTGTTTCTAAAATTTCCAATTGGTCTCACAGTTCCTATTTCTCTCCTAAGATTTTTTTCTTCATTTATGTTAAGTGTCTTTTTGTGTACCTCATATAGTTCTAAAAGCTGCTTTAATGTTATGCCCCATAATTCCAATATCTGGGTCTCTTCTTATTTGGCATCTGTTGATATTCTTTTCTTTTGAGAATGGAGCATACTTTCTAGTTCTTTTATTAATTTTCTATTTTATTCTTAACATTGCAAATGTTATTTTGTGTAGATTTGGAGTTCTGTTATAATTTTCTAAAAAATGTTGATTTTTTTTTAGCAGGCAATCAACATGGTCGACTTTGGTCATAAGTTCTGTTGTGCCTTTTTTTTCAGGCAGTAGTTAAAATCAGTTTTTCAATGCTTTTCATTTGTTGATTTGAATATGTGGTTTAGGAATTAGGCTGAAATTTTTGTGAGTGGTTCAAATCTCAGCTCATTTCTCAAAGCCTTTGATTCATTTGTTTGGTTAATTCCTGAATGTGCATTGTTCAGTGGTTAGGTTGAGGGTTGTGTGGTTTAATTCACAGATATGGGAATTATTTCTTTATTTTTTTTCCTTCTGAGATTTTTCATTCACACTACATCTTACCCAGGTTCCTTTTTGTGGTTACTTTCATCAGAAAAAATGGCAGGATTTCCATCTGAATTTTGGCTTCTTGCACTGCTCCAATCTATGAGTGGGTCATACTCTCATTGCAAGGCTGAGGAGGAAAAAAACCTGGGTAACTTACTCTTATACAGGTTGCTTTTCTATGTTTTAACTCTCCTCCACTATTTGCTTGCTCTTGGTTAATTCTCAGTCTTCAAGCAGAATTTCTTTTAAAAATTTTGTTCAGAGTTTACCAGTATAATTAATAGTGGGGGGTTGTTTGTCGTGGGGCTTACACTCTCATTACAGAATGGGATCTCCCAAGAACACTATATTTAAATCTCATTCTATTTCTTACTCTTTTATTCAACATTATGTTGATAACTCTCTCTGTTTTTACTTTTCATGTTCAGAAACACAGTTTAGTGGACACTGACAAATTTTATGTTATGCATTACTTTATACATCATGCTTAATTTCTCTGTTATTATATGTATATTTAATTGAGTCTCTCCATGGAATGGGATTTAATGAAATGTTCATATAATATTTTACATTTTTACGATTATACATTTCTAGATTGCCCTTTTTGCTACCACAAATAATACTGTGATAAACATCCAGTATATGTTACTTGATAGACTTGAGAGACCTTCCCTGGAGTAGCACTGCTCAGTTACATTGTGAATGGATTCTATAGCTCATTTAACACTGCAAGATTGGTCTTCAGGATGACTTCACTTATATACATTCTCAACTGAAGTAACTGAGAATTCCTATTTCCCCATATCCTCACCATCAGCTGACATTAACTGATTTGCTAATTCTTCTCATTTGATAAATGTCAACTGAAGTCTCATTTTTTAAAATTTGCATTTATCTGATTACCAGTAATAATAGGTGTTTCTCATGTATTTATTATTAGGTTATAGGCTTTGTGAAATGTCTGTTGATAGTTCTGACTTATTTTCAATTTGATTTTTCCAGTAGAAAAAGGATTTTGTGCATTTTTTGCTGATTTTCAGAAATTCTTTATATATTCTAGATATTTGTCATTTTTTAGAGACATTTCAATTTTCTGTCATCCTTTTACTCATCTGTTTATTTTGCCTAATTCCACTGAAAATACTTAATTTTGATGCATTTCTATACATTTTCTCATTATGGATTGTGCTCTTTGGGTCTTCTTTAACAAATCCTTTCCCACTTCAAAAATCACAAATACATTTCCATTATAAAGATATCCTCCTAAGCCTTTATACATGCATAGTCTCACAAGTCCTCTCTGGTAACTACCATACTGTTGAATTTGTTTGTTTGTTTGTTTGTTTGTTTGTTTGTTACTTTCTGTTTTATATTCCACACATAAGTAAAATCATGTGGTCTTGTCCTTTTAAATGTCTGAAACTTAAAATTTTTTTGTACACAGCGATAGGTAGATATAAAAATTTACTTTTTGTATATGTAGAAGCCAATTTTCCCAGCATCATTTCCTACATAATCTAACACCCACCTTCCATTGATTTATTGCTACAATACATCAAGAACCCCTATAACATGGATCTATTTCTCGATTAGTTACCTTGTTCCAATGATATTTTGTCGATCTGCTACTGTGTTAGTAGTACACTTTATAAAACAAAACTATATATTTGCAGTATTCTTTACATCTGGTAGGGAGATTCCATCATTTTTACTTTTCATTTTCAAATTTGTTTTAGTTGTATGTGTCACTATCTTTCTATATATAACTTAGAATTAATTTGTCTAGTTGTCCCTTCAAAAAATCCTTGCTGGTATTTAAATCAGTTGACACTCAATTTATAGATAAATTTGGGATATATTAACATTTTTATAATGCAAAATCATTCAACCCATAAATGTGACATATCTCTCCATGTACTCAGGTAATCTTTTTTATGTCTTTTACTAGAATTTTAGGTTTTATTATGAAATATTTAAGATGTATTAAGGTACAGATTATAGCATAACAAACACTTGTTAACATACTATACATACTTATCAAAATCTAATACTTTGTAAGGTTTGTTTCCATAGCCAATAGTCAACTAGTTAAAGACTTGATGACATAGACACCAACTAATGAGAATGATCCCTGGCTCCTTGTTTCTACCAGCTCAATGCCTACCAAGTTCTGCTTGACATATATGTATTTTCAATATATAGGATATTTTAGATATAGTTAAAGATACTTGTGTACCTTTTTCCAAATCTTATTTACCTTTCCCTTCTGTGTATCCTTTCATATTATTGCTATATATGTATGTATCCATAAATAATGTATAGCATAGTCTTGCATGATTTCAAACTTCATATAACTGGTATCATACTGAACATATGATACCAGTAGGTAAATGTAGGTAAATGTCCATTTTGATAAATAGTTTAACTCTTATATAGTAGTATCTCATTGAATGAATGTCACAATTTACTTATTAAATTGCCTGCTACTTTTAAAAATTTGGGGGCAGCTTTCTAATTCTGTTCTATTTTAAATGATTCTCAATAAACCTTCATCTTCATGAATCCTTAGGAACACATTTCTCTTGGATACTACCTTGTAGTGAAATTTTGGGTTTTAGGTTATATTCTTCTTTAATTTTACTAGATAATACAGTTGAATAAAGGTACTCTTGCACAGATACTGAATGAGAGACTCATACTCCCCACAATACTACATATAATCACTCTTTCTTTTAAAAAGATTTTTAGTTTTTTATTTAGTTTTTATTAATTAGATAGATAAAAGTGGTATCTTATTTTATGGTAATTTGTATTTCCATAATTATATGCTTCTTGTTTATCATTCTGGCAATTTCAGAGCAGTTTATATTTTCTGTAGTAACTTTTTTGAGGATCCCTAGATGTAGACAACATTCTCTCATACTCTGTATTTTTCTAACTTGTGTTTTCTGTTGCAGTCTCTACCAGTAAAAACTTGGTACAATTTCTCTGTAAGTATGCTTTTGGCTGCACATGAAAATACAAACTAAACTGATTTAAAATGAATGGGAGTTGTATCACTTAAATTGAGTGGGGAGAAGTTGAGGGATAGCACTGGATTTTGGCATGTCTTAAGGCAAAAACTAAAAGAAATGATGATGGAAGAAAGGGAGGAGAGAAGGGATAAATAGCAGAGGAGAAAGCAAGGAATAAATAGCAGAAGAGAAAGCAAAGAAGAAAAGGTAATATAATTTTATATTCTGATGCCTACCCTGTGAAGCAGGACATTAGTTCTGGAGTTTCAGAGATGAATCAGATCTGTATGTTGGGGCCCTCAAACAGCTCAGAATCCAGCAGATAGGACAGAGAGTAAATCAGTAAACAGAGAGCTCTCATCCAGTTTTAGTACTCTGACAGAATCATGCAAAAGAGTAAGGGGGAAGAAAAGATTAATTAACTTGGAGTGATTTGAGAAAGTTTCTTGGAGAA